>CAWUFW010002519.1:0-75000 GCA_963921515.1 Calotriton arnoldi | reverse complement strand
TGCATGGGGCAGATGGCATATAGAGGGCAAGAGGGGATACACAAAGGGGCTACCAGGGGAAAAGGCACATGGAAGGGCAAGCAGGGTAAGGGTGGTACACAGGGGCGGCAGCTTGGACGTGATTGAGAGGGTTGAGGGCTCTGGGAAGCACATGGAGGTGCACAAGGAGCAGGCCTGTGCAGTACAGCGAGGTTTACAGTCAGGCGTGAAAACAAGGAGGGCCTGCAGGGCCTGGTGCCAGAGAGGGACTGTGGGGAAGCCGAGGGCACACATGGAGGTGAAAGGGGTGCTGCACGTGTGTCCTTTGGGGGTAGGGGGTTTGCTCAGATGCTCACTAAGGGCACTAGGGGCGAATCTGGGGTACAGAAGTAACAGTTGGGAAGGGCATAGAGGGGAGCTGTAGAGTGGCAGGGCACATTGAGGGGACCCAGGGAAGGCGGATTGTAGAAAGACGCTGCAGGAAATGTGAGAGCTACATGCAGGGTGCAGGGTCTATCTGACTTAAATCAGCTATATCGCGTGAAGCTGGGCAATAACAATTGCTAGCTCTCTGGCCATATAACGTGCATTATTGCCTTGCTACAAGCTTAATAATGCAACATTACGTCTGCCAAATTTATGCCAAATATATGAAAGAAATTCCCATTTTTTAACTCACGAGCTTTATTTGTTGCCTTTGGGCCTTCTCTTGAAGTAGCTTTCTTCGGCCTGTGCATACTTAAAAAAAAATGTTAATTAAAAACCAAACATATTCTCTTTCTTCGAAGTGTTTATTAGAGGGGTGTTCTGAAATCTCTGTACTTTTTGGTATCGAGATCTACGCCTGCGGAGATGACAAGTTATTGCAATTAAAATAAACAAAACGAATTAAAAATGCAAAAGCAATTAATTGAAACGAGTCATAGATTTATTTTGTCTATTCTTGCCGAATGTTGTTAGCTCAGATCCCATTGACCTGTAGGGATATCAGTAATTTTCTTTAAAGCTTTTTTTCCACCCTTTGAAGTTTTTATTTATTGTTCTATCGCCTGTCATGGCTTGGCTGAGTTTACCGCAGGTCCTCAAATTGATCTTGGCATCATCCAGGGCGCTGACACTTAAAGAATATTCTTCATATTAGTCTGCAATGCACCAAAGCCAACACTAGAGGGTAGCATCACGAAGCGTTAAACACGCCACTATTCTGTTTCGCATACAATTGAACATATTTAAGAATGCTTGTATAGGTTTCAGGATCAATAATTTTAAATTCTATGAAAAGCAAGCATTAGCAAAGCCAATTGATCTAGCCCTAGAAAGGGACATCTTAAGGAATTTGGGGTCCTGGGCCATAGTATTTTGGGGGCTCCTGTTCAGAACAGCTTTTAATTTATGATCAAGTTTCAGCTCTTTCATGCCTTCTTTGGCCAGGTCACTGACTGCACAGGCCCACTCGTCCAAATTCTAAATGTGTTTACATCTAATATTCAGGGATAGTGACCCGTGTTTTCAATATTGTAACTCAGCAGCAGCTCGCTAATATTACTGCAAATAATCTCTGTGACACCCTCTCAATTCTGAAATGTGAGGTCCTGTTTTTATTAAAAGAAACATTTTTTATGGATATTGCATGAAACATAAACAACATTTCCCTGCAAAAGGTCTGTAATAGACCTTCACACATCACCCACATTAAAAATAAATTGAACCACATCACTATCTAAAACAATCTGTTTAAGAATGATTCAAGGTTATCAGGGCAAGACTCTATGCAAGACAGAGCTGGCTCAATTAGGGGGGCCCTGAAAGGCTGGGGCCCTGGGCTAGAGCCCACTTTGCCCATGCTTTAAAACGTCTCTGGCTTTAGAATGCGGGTGTAATGGTAAAAAGAAATGAAAACAGACCACCACCTAAATGTGGTCACCATGGGGCATATCTACAAGGGCTGGCGATAAAATTATCGCCGCTTTAGCGTCCGTTTTCGGACGAAAAGCGGCGATAATTTTAACGCCCTATTAGCAAGGACACGCTAACGCGTGAATCCATGCTACATCGCCCTTTCCCTATCGCCCAGCTCTGCATCTCTAATGAGATGCAAAGTGGGCGTTCCTACCCAGGATAACGGGAGAAATGTCGCTAAGCGACATTTCTCCTATTATCAAGCCTCAGGCAAAGAAGCATAGCGACAAGAAAAGTAGCGATAACCTCTGTTATCGCTACTTTCCTAACGCCTGCTTTGAGACTGACTTAGCCATGATATCCTATGGAAGGTGGATATCATGGCTAAGTATGTCTTGCCCTATCAGCAAGCTATCGCCAAAAGTTGTGCGATTATCGCTGGATTTCCAGCGATAATCGCACAGTTGGCAGCTTGCGCTCTGAATTTTATCGCTTTGGAGATAAGCGTTGCTGATAGCACGCTATCTCCGCGATAAAATTCAGTTTCGGCCGGCGATAATTATCCTTGCGCTAAGAGCGCTGAGCGATAATTATCGCATGGCCTTGTAGATATGCCCCCATGTGCTTGCAATACAAAAGTTAGGTTTAAAAAACATTCTGCTTTATTAAGGATCTTTCATTTAAAAATATATATATATTTCAGTTGTGCCATGCATTCAACCATAATTTTTTGTGAAGGCGACAAGGAAAAATCATCATCCAACTACGTACTCAAATTTCAGGGAGTTACAATGTCACTTAAATATTTTTAACAGAAATTTTAAAAAGGAGACAGGACATTAATTACCATCGAAGAGGGCATCTCAAGTGCAAAAGCTTCTTTTCAAAGGTTAAATACAAAAATAAAATTAAAAAACACTTTGTAAGAGCTTTGTTACTTAAAAGGAAGGAACTATTTTTAAGTGGATGTGAACAATCTGCACAAGCTTTGTGCAATCCCTCAAAGTGAAGGGAGCCAATGGGTGGAGTGAGCTGACTCAGTGCACCACGCTATACGCAGCGGTGGAATGAAGCAAAATGCAAATTGTGAGAAGTTGGCCTGGTATATGCTGTCCACTAGTTATAGTGGGCACCTTGCACCAGTCCAAACAGCCCCTTAGAGGTGATAGGTTAAAGACAACCTTTATTGAAAGCTATCCTAGTGGGAGTTATGGAGAGCAGCCTTCAGACATAGGGGCCGATTCCGATCTCGGCCGGTAGGGCTCCGAATCGGATTCGGCTTTACCGGATCCGATTCGGAGCCCTGTTTCCCGACCGAATCGTACGCGGGTCCGGCCAAGCGAGTACGATGCAAGCGGCCGCGAAATCGCCGACCGACTCGTACGCGGCTTCAACACGCACCAACCGACTCGCACGGACACAACTCGCACCGCGCAATGGAGACGTTCCCCGGCCGGGTAAGTACGATGCGCGCCGCGAGCAGTCCGAATGACTCGCGCCGTCCGGCTCGAAAGAGCTGTCGGAGCCGGACTTTGGGGGTCCGCGTCGGACCCCCCTGTACGCGTGGCCGCGCGAGTCGCACACAGGGGGAACCCATGGGTCCCCCCTACCTGTGCATGTACGGCACGATGCGCTTCGACGCGTACCCGCTGTAGGGGGCGCCCTTGTTCGCCTCGCACCCATTGAGTCAATGGGAGCCCGCGTACGCGTTGTACGACCGGCTCCCATTGACTTCAATGGGAGTCCGACCGAATCGAGTCCGGGTGCATGCGTGCGCATCGTACTCGTTCGGTCGGACTGCCAGAGTCCGATTCGGTCGGAAATCTCTCCGGGTCCGGCTCGGTCGGAGAGATTTCCGGCCCGAATCGGAATCGGCCCCTAAGTCTTGAAGGAGTGTAAAGCTGTTTGTTTTACCAGTCTATAATCTCTTGAATGGCTAAATGAAAGGAAACCACACCAGGTATATATATAAAAATATATGTATTTATTTCTAAACACACCCTACTACTCTCTTTATGAGGCTAGAGGTCAAAGCACATATGTTACACTTCAATTATCACAGTAAATTAGCACAATATATGATAGGCCCTAGGGGCGAACCAAACCATATATTAAGAAAGTGGTATAAGAACCACGACTTGACTAGAAACAAGGCCTAGAGCCTGTAGAATCGCTGGGACCCCAAGGAACCACCCAAGGTAGTGACACAGGGGACCCACAGGGGACGTGTGCAGTGTGTGAACACAGCCGTGAGCTCCGTTAGCCTCTATGGGGAAAGTCGCGGTTAGAGTTTTACAGTTTAGGGACACTTCGGAGTGGACTAGGAACAAACCCTTTTGGACTTAGATGGTTCTAGGGCCAACACCCACGGGAGCACCGGAGTACTCGGGTTACCTCACCCAGGGAAGCCGGGTGCATAGGTGTCAAATGGTGTCGGGTCGCGCCGTCGTTTTCAATGGCAGCTTGCTGGAAAGTGCGGCTGCCGGGAAGATGAGAAGTGTCCGAAGAGATACAAGCCTGGATCGAGGATGTGAAGAACCTGAAAGCAGAGGGGACAGAGTCTGGGTCACTAGCCAGTGACCAGGGGCACGATAGTCGAATGCCCACCGATGTCGGGTGCTTCAAGTTCGAAGAGGTGAAGATTGTCTCTGCAGCCCGGAGGACCAGGAGGCGTCGTCGACAACCAGGAGCTGGATTCGAGCTGTTCCACAACTGCGGTGTCAGTGTCCGGATCGAACACAACAAGCCTTGGCAACAGCAACCCACGCAGGAAGAGAACAAAGGCTTCAGTGCGGACCAGCGAGGTCCGAGGGACTCCCCAAGCAAGGGAGAGTCAGGGCAGTCCTGGAGCAACCAGGGAGGCCCATTGAAAGTAGAGTTGTCCTTCTGAGGGACCCACAAGTCGACGGACAAGGGATCGCAAAGGGACCTCAAGCAGAATCACAAAATGGCGACTCACGGGTCACTGGGAGTGGCCATGCCAGCAATCTTCGGTGGATTCACTGCTCGGGGTTGGGCTACAAGTAACCCAAAGCACAGCCTCTAGGATTGACCAGAAGCTTATGCACTTGCAAATGTGCACGGTGTCCAGGGGTTCCGGTTCCAGGGTACCCACGAGGGCTACAGGTCTCAGCTTTGCTGGGAACTCGGGTCAGCCTCTGGGAAGTCTGGAAACCCACCTCCTGGGTTGCAGAGTTGTCGGCGTCTGGAGGGAGCTTTGGAGATGCAGACCGGACAGATGCGTCTTTGGTGCCTGCCAAGCAGGGGAGTAACTCCTTTACTCCAAGGGAGATTCTTCAGTCATCTGGCATTGAACAGATCGTCAAAGGTCCAGGATTCAGTTTCAGAGTTTCGTCCAGGGATATCTAAAGTCCTGTTGCCAGGGGTTCCTATCTTATACCCAAGGAAGGGGTTGGACATACTCTGGGGACTCACCTATGGGAGGGTTTGGAAAGAGGGGTGGCTACACCCATTTCCTTTGTCCAGTTTCGCGCCAGAGCAGGGGCTGGTAGCCCCTGCAACCGGTCTGAACTGGGCTATGCACAGGGACACCAAATGTGCCCCCAGTGCAGGACTTCAAAGCACTCTGAGAGTGCACCCACCCAGCCCCAGTACACTAAAGCCTGTCTGGGAGGTGGTAACACCTCCCTGTGACAGGAAACCTATTGTCCAGGCCTCCCTTGCCGGAGTTTCGGTCAGCAGCAGGAGGCCAGACTCGTGTCTGTGGCTGCAGCATCCATTTTGTGATGCCAGGGCTCTGTTAGCTGGTACCGGGTATACCAGTGCTGTCATGTCTCTCCCTCTAGAAGGGTGGGATCATACTCCCACACCAGTTACTGGTCTGGGGGTATGATTCCAAGGTGTTTGACACCAAACACGACATGTTTCCGTGCAGCCATCCCAAAGTTAGCATTTACCGCTAGGTTATAAGGCACTTAAGAGTATATGGTCAGGGTGCATCACAGACAACCCCGGTGAATAGATTCCGAAGGCTGCAGAGGGGCTCTACTCATGCATGGGCACCCTCTCACACAAAACCAAGCACCCTGCCTTCAGGATTGATAAGGCCTGCCATAGGGGTGACTGATAGGTTTATATGTGCAGTGATAGGGTGAGATATAGTGAACCTATATCTCAGTATGGGATGCATGCACCACCTCACTCAGGCTGCTGTAGCAGTCCTGTGGTGTCATTTTGGAAGGCTGCCCAGGGGTGGCATAATACCTGCTTCAGCCCCTGGTAGGCCTCTGGGGTACCTATGCCCTGGGTACATAGTATACCATATACTAGGGACTCATAAGGGCACCCCAGAATCCAATCTGTGGTGTACCTAAGGTACATGGAATCAATTTAGAGAGGAAGCAGCTAGGCTGGGGTCCTGGATAGCAGGGCCCCAGCCAGACTAAAGTCGAAAAACAGTGAAACATCAGCAAAAAGTGGGGGTAACCATAAGAAGCAGATCCTACTCTCCTACACAAATGACACGTCAACAGACAAAAGGATGAAGTTTGTTGACAAAAAGACCCTTTATGAATGTGTACTATAAATGATTTTTTTAAACAATAGTCTGTCTCAAAGGCCAGACCAAAAACCAAGGGAATATTTGCAGGATTCAGCTGCATACATGGATTTTGAATGGATCTCAACAAAACAATGTATTCAAATCGTGCACATACTATTCTGAAAGCCACAGAGCAATGGTGGATTACTAAGAAATTACAATGCTTCCAAAGACGGCAATTCTATATATGGTTTCCAGAGTGCACACGAATGCTACCGAAATGTTGTGTTTCAGCTATTGGTGGAATACATAATCACTTTCAACAACCATTAGAGAACGGAATGAGATCTTTTATAGAAGAAATTAGAGATTTTCTCAATATGATTCTACAACAAGGAGAGAAAATTTACTGGTATAGTATGCAGTTTAGATTTAACCAATCATTACATAAATATTATAAGTGATTGTAGTGTATTATTGCATCCACATAGTGCTCAGTGCCCTGATAAGGTGTTGAAGTGCTTTAATGCAGGTAGCGCGCTACTTCAGAACCACAGGTCAATGATGCAATGGAGAGTGTATGAAGAGCCTTAAAGATCATGATACTGAAGAAAGGAGCACAGCTTTTCGTATGCACTTTTTAGTAATTGTCTTTATGTATAAGTAGTTTATGTGCAGAGATCAATCAGCCCATAGTCATTGGGTCTACTGTAGCTCCATTGGTAGCCGTACTGTAGTACTTTCGGTTCTGCATCTGTTTATGAGAGATGATACAGAAACAAATAATTTTAACAACCAGGAGTGGAATCAAAACCTGGATTTGAGAACGTGGTATTGACAATATATTTTTGACTTCTTCAGGGCTAAATAAAAAACTGAGGAACATCACCATATTGAATGAAAAGCAATACAGAGTTTGATGTCCGAATGACACATAATGGAAAGGAAGAACCTTCTTTGATGTAGCCAAAATAAAACAGCCAAAAATGGTGTACAAATATATTTGTGAAACCTACTGACAGAAACAATCTACTGTTGGCAATTGACTCAGAAACGTTGCAGGATTGTTTGCTGTATAGTAAAATGATCACGTGAAAAAGTGTTATTGGAAGGCACCGAACTGGATGAACAAATGGTGGTTTTGATGGCGGAATTTAGATAGTAAGGAAACAATTAAGAATTATAATCCAAAAAGCAAAAACAAGTTCAGAAATATAAACAGAACGGAGCTATTACAATAATATGTATGTATTTCAATTCTTTCCACCCTATAGGTCTGTCTTTATTGACCCCAAAGAATTATTGTTTTAACACCTGAAATTCTATGTGTGAACTACTCCTATATTAAAGCGCTCTGTCGCCCAAGGGTCTTTTCTGCACTAGATAAAATTGTGAAATAAATAAAGTAACACCAACTTTAACATACCGAAGAGGAATGAAAATTGGATCATAGGATAGATCAATGACACAAAACAACGGAAAGCAAACATAACAGAAATTTATCCCTGTCCAAATTGTCTCATTTGTACATATGTCATAACGGCCGTTGTGATACACTACCAACATTAAGGAAAAAAATTAAGGAACTAACCTATATGTGAATATTAAAATCATATGCAAACAATATGATGCTCTTGTGGTCTTTTTAAATTTGTAGTGATAAAACGACAAGTAAAAACATGCCAGAATGAACACACATCAGATGTTAGATTAAGCCTAGTAAAATTGTTAGCATGAGAATTTTTTAGCAGAATGGCCATAATATATCACAAATTTGTTTTAAACGCAGGAAATAATCAAAGAGGATTAGAAACGAGGACAAATGAGAGAAACATGAAAACGAAGGGAATCTTAAAAAGTATATGAAAATATTTGCATCTCAATTGCTGCCTATGTGTGAGTTATCCCCTTGAACAGACCCACAACACCTGAATGTTAGGGTGGATGTTATTTCTACACTGTTTAACATGTGCGGTAACATTTAGAGTGTAATTTGTGCATCACTATATTGTAGTATTCTGTCTTTGTAAGTGCAATACTATTCTACCACATGCCTAGCCAATGGAATGCTGCTGTGATGATGCGGTTAAGAATGTTGGGAATCTGAGAGCAGGGTTTCAGTTGAGTGGGCTGAGCAGCATGCTGGCTGCTCTTGGTAGGGTCTGTACCGGACTTAACTGCATGCCTTGTAATCTACTTCAATAAATCTACTGAACATCCTCTACATGTCCGGACCTCGTTACTACAATTTATTGGCGAGGAGGATGGGTTGCATTTGTCTGTTTCTTCATCTGTCGCATCCTCTTTTCTTATATACTCCCGCCTATTCTTTCTGTTCTCCCCTTGCAGTTCTTTTCTTTGTCTCGCTTTGCTGTTTCTCTATTTCGGCCAGTTGACGTGTTTAGGGGATAGTCATTGGTGCTTTTGCGTTGTCCTCTTTCTTGTTGTTTTCTTTCGCTGTGTTCCTTTTTCTTTTCTGTTGTTATTTATAGAAGGGAGGATGGATCATATTTATTTCCTTTCCTCTCCTGTTCGCCTGTTGTTTCCTCACCTTTACACCGGTTGTTCCTTCTGTTCCCCTTCTATCCTCATGTTCCCTCCTTGTTGCCTTCTTCTCTTTATTGTCTATCATGTTTCTGCTTTCTTCTTTTTCTATTCTCTGTTTTAGTATTTTCTTTTCTGTTAACCATATAGAAGAAAAGGGGATATGTAGTATTCTGTCTTTGTAAGTGCAATACTATTCTACCACATGCCTAGCCAATGGAATGCTGCTGTGATGATGGGGTTAAGAATGTTGGGAATCTGAGAGCAGGGTTACAGTTGAGTGGGCTGAGCAGCATGCTGGCTGCTCCTGGTGGGGTCTGTACCGGACTTAACTGCATGTCTTGTAATCTACTTCAATAAATCTACTGAACATCCTCTACACGTCCGGACCTCGTTACTACATATATCTATTAAATGATGACACAGACCTACGTTAAGCTGCTAGCCAGCAGAGCACGGTACAGCTAGATCAATATGTTTTTTATTCCGGAAAGAGCCAGCTTTAAAATCTCTAAACCCAAACTGCTATTTTACATTATAACTGTAGCATCCACAGGGGGATTCCATCTGCCAAGGGACTAACAGAATGTTGCCTCATTTGGAACATCATTCAGACAAGCTGGCCTGAGGCACTCCTTGAATTGCACCAGGCTTTCAAACTGAATAAATCCAAAGGTAACATTACTGTCCCCTTTTCCTTCAAGATTTTACTTCACTGGCGAAGTGTGGGCCAGAAGGGAAGAGAAGCCACTAGTAAAGCCACAACGGACCCACGACACTGGAAGCTCTCTCAACACTCTCACAAAGACTGCTCTTAATAATTGAACTGACATCTATGCGCTACAGATAGAATTTCTAAATTTACACTGATACTTCCTTTCCAACTCCTTCTACCATCTAAGGAATGCTTTGTGCTCTAGCTACTTGGTGCCTTCTTGCATCATCTGATCACCGCTCCAGCAGTAGTTCAAGGCTCACATAGGAGCGCATCATGTCACAGACGGTGACATATTTCTCCTCCTGGGCTTTGCTGCTTCTATCAGTCATTCACGTTCTATTCTGTAGTGTAGTTGACACAGCAGTCACATCATTTCAGTGTGTGTTGTGTTGTTCACACTGAGTGAATATAGGAATTTGTATAAGGAATTGAAAATATTCAATAATCTGTGACAAATCTGCATACCTTGAGGATAGCGCTATCTTCAAAGAATATAGATATGAAGTTGGGTATAGAAAAACTACATATTTACCTGTAGATATTTTTGTCCTGAATATTGTGGCTCTGATAGAGTACCACAAGTTTCCTTACCCAGTATTCAGGACCCATACCATCTATTTCTGGTACCATCTATTTCTGGTCCTAAGAAAATGTCACAAATTTGAATGGTTTGACTATGCTTTCAAACAACTGGTAACTAGATATGGGCATAAAGTAAATACTGTCATGGTACATTTTAAATTCTACTTGATTGATAATAAGGAAGTTCAAATCATGGTGGATTTGTGTGCATGGTACAATATGTTAGTGGCTAAATTAGTAACAAAGTTAGTGAAAGCCAAATAAGTTATTACCTACCAACATTTGCCTGGGGGATAAATGAGGTGGGGATTATCGGTCAAAGAAATAATGTTCTGAGATACTTCTTGTTTGAAAGGAATTTTAAGGGGTGAAGGACAACTGGGAAAATATATGTAGCGGTCATGGGGCATGCCATCTTAGATTGGCCACAGAAGGGGGGATTTTATTGAATACCTTGAGCAAATCCCCAGAATACTTAATTGGTTCAGGCAATCTCAGTGAGAATACCAAAAGGAATGAGTAAGTGGTGAGACTTAGGGAGAGAGTCAATGATGTGTTTAGTATCAACCTAGAGATATATCCAATTTCAAGCATCACATTATACTGAAGGAAGAGGCCATTCCATTAGACACTGTAGGCAGAATGTCAATTTATGATACAGAGGGAAACGCAGAGAAGTTTTAAATTTTGTGTGTAAATCATTTCAATAAACCTGTGAAATCTTCTCCATGGGTGGCTTAACACACATGTCCCTCAAGATCTCTGGGAAAATTTGTGGCATATGTACAAGAACCTATCGCCACTAGAGCGTCACCTCGAGTAGAATCTCCGAGTTCGCTCTAAAAAGAGATTAATGCTGAAGTTATAAAAATGCAAATTTTAATGTTGTGAGGTGGAATATCTAGGGAATAAAATCTTAAAATCTAAGATTGTCCCACGTGAAAATGATAATAGAAGCACCTGAACCAGCCTTCAGGGAACAATTCATGTCTTTCCTAGTACTCACAGAGAGCTACTCTAAGTTTGCTGAGGGATGTTCTAACAAGGGAGAGCCTTTGAGAGCCTTACTGAAGAAAAATGTTAGCAGAATGTGGCTTTCAAATAACCCAAGGAAAGGTTGTGTGTACGCTTTGTTTGACATATTTTTAAGATGGGTAAGACAATGCTTTGTAGCTGTTGACGCTTGCAATTGTGGATTGGGGAGTGCGTTGCAACAACTTGATGGCCAGGAGTTGACTGTAGGCTTTTTCTCTAGTGCTGTGCTAGAGACAGAGGGACATTATTCTGCCACTGAGAGGGAACTTCTTGGGTCACATGGCATTTGAGAATGTTTTCATGGAAGACAAAGTTTGTACTTAGCACAGACCTTTAACCTTTACCGAAAGTATTGTGTTGTGGACGAGGAAGTGTCTTCACCCTAGGATCGCCAGGTTCGTTCTAAAATTAAAAGCTTTCCAATTCATGAGTCAAATTGCAATAATTATCAAGAAGCTGACTGCATGTTACAGTTACTTTTAGCTGTAGGTGACAAGCAGGAAAATGAGCATGAGAGCGAGGTGGCTTTCCACATCACCATATTACCATTTGTGATGTAGGGCCACCACATCAAGGCGAATTTGGTGGAGAGGTCACTGAGTGAAATCGGAGTCTATCCATGGCCAAGGACCCTGTTCTTAATAAGATAAAAGAATTGTCCATTGTGGGTTGGCTGGAAGCGAAAAAAGAGCAAGGGGAGATGTGTTCTTCTGTAAAGTTCCAGGATGAGCTTGGGTGGGCGAGGAGAGACAAGATAGTTCCCCCAATGAGTTTGAGAAATTGCATTGTTAAGAGGAGGCATGAGAACTATTCGAAGGCATCCCTTTGAAAGGGAATGTACCCCAGTTCATTAGTACAAAGTTCTCAAGTTTTCTAGTTAGGTGAGGTGTCAGGCTCACAATCGCATTATGAAGGAGTGCCTTCCGGTGGCACTCAGTGGAGGAATTCATTTGGAAAAACCCTTGCAAGCAACTGCACTTTCTTACTGGACCACGTCCAATACTGTAACATGTTTTATATGTTTCAGCTTTCAAGAGAGCGTAAACAAAGGACATTCTTGGGGGCATATTATCAAGAACGGCGTTAAAATTATCGCCGGTTTAGCGGCAGAAAACTGCCGCTAAAGCGGCGATAATGGGCTTGATAATATGCCCTGGAGAATTTCAATAGAAGCCCATGTTGACACCAGAACATGGGCTTCTATTGGAATTCTCAAGGGCATATTATCAAGCCCATTATCGCCGCTTTAGCGGCAGTTTTCTGCCGCTAAAGCTGCGATAATTTTAACGCCGTTTCTTGATAATATGCCCCTTGGTGCCATGGTGGTTGTTAGACCTGGCATCCTTGGCGTGGGTCTCCCTTCCATTTTTTCGTAATGCCTCCACTGTTGCCGATATGTTTTTGCTGGACTAGATGCTCATGGGCACTTTGCCACTGCTAATCAGTGCCAAAGTGCAAGTGCTCCCGATCGTTAATTGATACATGTATTAGTGACTCCATGATTGGATGATTGGTTTACTTGTCAGTCCCTAGTACAGCGCACTCAGTGTGCCCAGGGCTGGTAAATCCAATGCCGCTGGTGGGCTTGCAGCACTGGTTGTGCCACCCACAGAAGCGGCTTGTAAAATGTGTCTCAGGCCTGCCATCGCAGAGCCTGTGTGCAGCCTCGGGCTGCCATGTCGACTTGGTGAGTACACCCACTTACCAGTCCCTAAACCTTCCCTTTACTGCATGTTGGTCACCCCTAAAGTCGGCCCTAGGGCAGGGTGCATTGTAAGTATAAGGTAGGACATGCCCTGGTGTGTGTGGCATGTCCTAATAGTGAATTACAGCCATTTTCGTTTTTCACTATTGCAAGGCTACCTGCTCCCCATAGGCCAGAATGGGCAGACTGACTATTACACCTTATAGTCAGAACTGACCCAGGGAACATGGTAGAAAAACGAATTTAGTATGCCTGAACTCAGGATGATAAAATGCATCTTTTAGTGAAGTTGGTTTTAACATTCTGTGTTTGAAAATACCACTTTTAGAAAGTGGGTATTTTCTTGCCTAACTATCCAAGCCTGCCTCTGCTAGGTTGTGTATTCCTTGTCTGGAGATTGAGTGACAGGGGCTGGGGGGTGGCCACAGGAGACAGGGTGAGTCAGCGCAGGGCTGAATAGAAAGATCTGCATCCAGAGTGGAGGGAGGAGTTGCACCTGGGTCTGAATAGGGCTGTGCCTGCCTTCCACAATGCTGGCTCCACCTCCTGCCGGGCGGCTGAGCACTCTGCCCCACATTCTGAAAGGAAAGAAGGAGTCAGAAAAACAAAGTGCTCCAGGACTGACCAGAA
Organism: Calotriton arnoldi; assembly: GCA_963921515.1. Classification (NCBI taxonomy): domain Eukaryota; kingdom Metazoa; phylum Chordata; class Amphibia; order Caudata; family Salamandridae; genus Calotriton; species Calotriton arnoldi. Next base: position 61,407 of record CAWUFW010002519.1, on the reverse strand, counting down.
CTGGTTTTGGACTAGGCAGAGGCCTCTCTGCCTCCAGAGAACAAAGAGAATCAGGGTATAAGAGGGGCACCCAGACCCCAGGAAAATTAGATCACTTTTGGGAACAAGAAGAAACCTTTGCTGAGGAGCGGAACCAAGAAGAAACTGAGGAGAGACTATCCCTAAGCCTGAAGTGCTGCTTGGGGGATTGGCCTGCAGTGGTTTGCCTGACTGCCAAAGAAAGGAGAAAGGAACTTTTGCTTTGCTGTGACTTTCATCAACTTGTGAAGGATCTCCAAGGGCTTGGAAGAGAGCTTGCCCCCTGACCGAAGTCCCAGGACCATTGGACTTCACCCCCTTTGTGAATTGCTGCTGGAAACTCTGTTTCAGTGGCTGCAGAGGTAGGGAGCTGTGACCGACTCTCACGACCGACTCGGTGTCCTGTAAGCACCGCATCGAAGCACCGTCTCGCCCTGCAACGCACGGCCCTGGTCTCACCGACTCCGTCAACGAGCCGCTGCCTGCACCGCATCGAGGGACAACGCGTCCTGCAACGCTTCGCTACGCCGAATCGAACTGGTCCGACCGACACGGTCACTGCTGCTGAGTTCGAGTCCTGTGACCGCACCGGAGTTGGGCACCGCTCGCACGCTTTGCGACGCACCGCCCGACTCGCACCGCTGTCCGGACTGGATCGACGCCAGCTCCTGAATCCGGCTCCGTCGCCGCACCGCAACCTGCCAGCACCGCATCGAAGCACCGTCTCGCCCTGCAACGCACGGCCCTGGTCTCACCGACTCCGTCTCGACGACGTCAACGAGCCGCTGCCTGCACCGCATCGAGGGACAACGCGTCCTGCAACGCTTCCATTTTTGCATCGCGACCGCGACGAACAGCCATCCGGCTCGCACGCCCGTGCCTGCCGCTTCAAGTAAAAGGTACTGTGACCGAGTCTGTCTACGCTGTGTTGGCCCGTCTCGACGCGGTCAGCTGGATTTGTTAGACTCTGTTTGTTCTCGACATCGCCGTAGCCGGAGGAGGCTACCGACTCGCACAGAACCTTGAATTAAGCCTTTTTGATCAGAACTAAGTATTCTTAACAGTATTGTGGATTATTTTTGTCGTCTATGGTCTTGTGATAAATCTATATAAAGTATACCTATTTTTATAAATATATAACCTGTGTGGTGTCCATTTGTAGTGTTGTCACTTGATTACTGTATGTGTTCACAAATGCTTTACACACTGCCTCTGAACTAAGCCTGTCTGCTCGGGCCAAGCTACCAAGAGGGTGAGCAGGGGTTATTTCGGGAGTGTACCTACTTTCCCTGACTAGACGCAAGGGTCCCTATTTGGACAAAGGTACCTACCTCTGCCAACTAGAGACCCCCAAATCTAACATTGGTGGTCAGCGGTGAGGATTCTGGACTTGCATTTGTGACTCATGTACAGTGATTGGTGAACACTACTTAGTGAGTGCAGACCAAAACGCAACCACATACTTTTATAGCATTTTTTCTGGGATTTCCTATTTTTGCAAATGCCAAGTTCAGTCACTATGGAGAAACCAGCATCAGTAGCCTCTGTTGAGTGTGATTGGGAAGAAGAGAGGCTAGAATGCTACACCCTTAAGCAGCTCAGGCAATTCTGCAAAAAGTTTAAAGTGTCCATGACCGGGATCTCCAGGAAGGAGGACCTCCAAAAGGCGCTGAGGGCCTGGGTCGAATCAAGGAGTGCCCCTGTGGAGGGGGCTGAGAATGCAGAAGGGCAGCTGGAGGGGCTATTGGGTCTAGGGGCTAGAAGACCACCTTCCCCAGTAGGTAGCAGTGTTTCTGCCAGAGGACTGTCTCCAGAGGAGTTCGAGGACAGGAAGGAGAGTAGGATGCACGAAATGCAGATGACCAAGCTCAAGCTGAATGGGCAGTTAGAATTCGAAATGCAAACTAGGAAATTAGCCCTAGAGGAAAAGAAAATGCAGTTTGAACATGAGAAAGTTTTGAGGGAGTTGGAATTGAAGGCCAAAAGCTTAGAGATTACTCCCTCTGGTGGCAGTGTACCGCCTGTGCCTGTGGAAGCTAGGGTGTATATTCCCAAAGATGTGGTGAAGGAGTTTTTTAAAAATGATGACATAGGGCAGTGGTTCAAAGCCTATGAGGTAGCCATGTCTTCCCACCGGGTCCCTGAGAAGGATTGGGGAGCGGGGTTGTGGGGACGGTTCCTCAGTGAAGGGCGGGATACCTTGTTGGATTTGCCCTCTGAAGTCTATAATTCGTACAGCCACATGAAGGATGCCTTAATGACTAGGTATGGTTTGACCCCTGAGCTTTATAGGCAAAGGTTCAGGAACTGTAGTAAGATTGAAAGCAGTACCTGGGTTGAATATGTGACCTTCTTTTGCAGAGCCTTGGATGGTTGGGTAAAGGGTAGCAAAGCGACTGATTTTCAGGCGCTCTTTGATTTGATTGCCTGGGAGCACTTGTCCGGTAATTGTTTTCCTGAGCTACGCCAGCACCTAATTGATAGTAAGCTGACTAACCCTAGGCAGCTTGCTGAGGAGGCGGACCGCTGGGTGAGTACCCGGGTCCACAAGGGTCAAGTGGGAGACTCCGCCAAGGGTGGGCAGGGTCCCCAGCAGAAGAGTGGGGGGACAAGGGTAAACAGAAGGAGTTCCATAAAGGGCCCCAAAGTAGACCCCAAGGGAACCAAGGGAAAGGTTCCCAGCCTCCCCCTGAGAAGAAGCCAGTGGCCCTGACAGGCCCCCTGTTCACCAGGGACCACTGGTATGTTACAAGTGTGGCGCCCCTGGCCACAAGGCAAACGATCCTCGTTGCCCTTTGCATGGAAAACCAGCACCCACGAGTGCAGTCCCCCGGCAGTTGGCTAGTGTAGCCCTGGGGGAGGAGTTGGGTGCCCAAGGTGGGGGGATCCCACAGTGTTTTCCCTTGTCTCATTAGGAGACTCTGAGATGGTCCCTAGGACCCCGCTGCCTGAGAACACTAAGAAATACAGGCAGTGGGTGACCATCAATGGCCATAGGGTGGAGGCTCTGAGAGACACAGGAGCCAGTGTGACAGCTGTCAAGTGTCACCTGGTGTCTAAGGAGCAGGTTATCCCTGATGCATTCTATCCGGTTGTTGCCGCTGACAACACAGAGAGTCACTGCAAGGTGGCTCAGGTTCCCTTTGAGTGGGGGGGTCTCGGGTACTCTTCAAGTAGCTGTGAGGCCAGCCATGCCTGTTGACTGTTTGTTAGGGAACGATTTGGAGAGCTCACCTTGGGCTAAGGTGGAGCGGAGTGCGCATTTAGAAATGTTGGGCTTGCCTGATTGGGCATGTGTGACCACCCGGTCAATGGCAGCTAAAAGTGTTCAAGAGGACCTGGAGCCTGAGAGGGAGGCCCAGGTGCCTGCTGGAGAGAGAGGAGGCAGGAGGCGCGGGAAACCGGCCCCCGAAGTTCCCACGGTCCAGGAGGAGGCAGACCCTGAGGGGGATGCCCTGGAGCCTACAGGGGAACAGGTAGCTGAACTGGGGGACCTACCTGAGCTGACCCATTGGCAGCAAGAAGGAGGACCCTCCAGAGAAGAGTTCTGCGAGGAGCAGAACGCATGCCCCTCTCTCGTGGGTCTGAGGCAACAGGCCACAGACCAGGCAGCAGGTGATCAGTCTGGATCACATTGGGTTTACTGGGAGAATGGTCTCCTGTATTCAGAGCCTAAGGTTGCTGAGCCTGGGTCAGCCCGTGTGCTGGTGGTACCCCAGCGCTTCAGAGCCTTCCTACTGGGGTTGGCTCATGATGTACCGTTAGCGGGACATCTGGGGCAGGACAAGACCTTTGACAGGCTTGTTACCCATTTCTATTGGCCCCAGATGCGCAGGAGTGCCGCCACTCACTGCAGGACATGCCAGACTTGCCAGGCAAGTGGAAAGAGTGGGAGGAAGCACAAGGCTCCTCTCCAGCCATTCCCTGTGGTCAGCACCCCCTTTGAACGGGTGGGTATTGACATTGTGGGGCCACTGGACCCCAAGACAGCCATGGGCAACAGGTTTATCCTGGTCTTGGTGGACCATGCCACCCGGTACCCTGAAGCCATCCCTCTGAGGACAGTGACGGCCCCCGTGGTGGGACGGGCACTGATGGGAATTTTCTCACGTGTGGGATTCCCTCAAGAGGTGGTGTCTGACAGAGGTACCAACTTCGTGTCCAAGTACATGAAGTCCCTGTGGCAGGAGTGCGGTGTAACTTACAAGTTCACCACTCCTTACCACCCTCAAGGAAATGGTCTGGTTGAGAGATTCAACCGGACCCTCAAGGGCATGATTATGGGTCTGGAAGAACCCATGAGGCGTAAATGGGACGTCCTCTTACCATGCCTGTTGTTTGCATACCGGGAGGTGCCACAGAAGTCTCTAGGGTTCAGTCCCTTTGAGCTCCTCTATGGACACCCGGTGCGAGGACCTCTGAGTTTGGTCAAGGAAGGCTGGGAGCAATCTCCCAGGAAACCTCCCCAGGATGTATACAGTTACATGCTGGCCTTCAGGAACCAGACTAGGCGTTTCAGAGAGCTTGCGGAGGCAAATCTGGAAGCCAGCCAGGAGGAGATGAAGCGGTGGTACGACCAGAATGCCACTCTGGTAGAGCTTCAGCCTGGTCAGAAAGTGTGGGTCATGGCCCCTGTGGAGCCTTGTGCGCTCCAGGACAAGTGGACCGGCCCTTTTACGGTGGTGGAGCGCAAGAGTCCAGTTACCTATTTGGTGGACTTGCAGTCTCCCAGGAACCCCTTGCGGGTCCTGCATGTGAACCGCCTGAAGCCCCACTTGGAGAGGTCCCAAGTGGGCATGCTCTTAGCTACAGATGATGGAATGGAGGAGGAGACCGAGCCTCTTCCTGACCTCCTGTCAGCCCGAGAGCAAGATGGATCAGTGGAGGGAGTAAACCTCTCTACCTCCCTGACACCTGAGCAGCAGGGTGACTGTCGCCAACTGTTGGGACAGTTCCCTGACCTGTTCTCCCTGGTTCCCAGTGTCACTCATTGGTGCGTCCATGATGTGGACACTGGGGACAGTCTTCCTGTGAAGCACAAGGCTTACAGGGTGACTGACAGGGTCAGAGCCTGCATCAAGGAGGAGGTCTCCAAGATGTTTGCGCTAGGGGTCATTGAGTCCTCTAACAGCCCTTGGGCCAGCCCAGTGGTCTTGGTTCCAAAGGCTGCCGCGCCTGGTGCCACACCAGAACTCCGGTTCTGTGTGGACTACAGGGGACTCAATTCCGTCACCAGGACTGACGCCCACCCCATCCCCAGAGCTGATGAGCTCATAGATCGGTTAGGGGCTGCGCGGTACCTCAGCACGTTTGACTTAACGTCTGGGTACTGGCAGATCGCCTTGACTGATGGGGCAAAAGAGAGGTCAGCATTCTCCACACCAGATGGGCACTACCAGTTCCGGGTGATGCCCTTTGGGATGAAGAATGCCCCTGCCACCTTTCAGAGGTTGGTCAACCAGGTGTTGGTTGGACTGGAGGATTTCAGTGCCGCCTACCTGGATGACATCGCAGTGTTCAGTGCCGGTTGGGAAGAACATCTGCGCCACCTCTGGGAAGTGTTGATGGCGCTGCGGAGAGCAGGCCTCACCATCAAGGCGAGTAAGTGCCAGATTGGGCAGGGTTCTGTGGTGTACTTGGGACACCAGGTTGGGAGCGGCCAGGTGGCGCCCCTCCAACCGAAAATTGATACCATTCTGGCTTGGGAGCCCCCAAGACCCAGACAGAGGTGAGAGCCTTCCTAGGACTCACCGGGTACTACCGGAGATTCGTCAAGGGGTATGGCAGCATTGTTGCCCCCTTGACAGAGCTGACTTCCAGGAAGCAGCCCAGGAAAGTGATTTGGACTGACGCCTGTCAAAAAGCTTTTGACACCTTGAAGACTGCCATGTGCACGGCGCCTGTGCTCCAGGCACCCAACTTCTCCAATGAGTTCATTGTTCAGACCGACGCTTCAGAGCATGGTGTAGGGGCTGTTCTATCACAGATCAATGAGGAGGGCCTAGACCAATCTGTAGCCTTCATCAGTAGGAGGTTACTTCCCCGGGAACAGAGATGGAGTGCTATTGAGCGGGAGGCATTTGCTGTGGTCTGGGCACTGAAGAAGCTGAGACCATACCTGTTTGGGACTCACTTCCGGGTTCAGACAGACCACAGGCCCCTCAGATGGTTGATGCAGATGAGGGGTGAGAATCCAAAGCTGTTGAGGTGGTCCATTTCCCTACAGGGGATGGACTTTACGGTGGAACACCGCCCTGGTACAGAACACGCCAATGCTGATGGACTGTCCAGATTTTTCCGCCTTAGCGATGAGAACTCCCTAGGGGTAGGATAGTTCTCCCCACTTTTCAGCTGGAGGGGACACGTGTTAGACCTGGCATCCTTGGCGTGGGTCTCCCTTCCATTTTTTCGTAATGCCTCCACTGTTGCCGATATGTTTTTGCTGGACTAGATGCTCATGGGCACTTTGCCACTGCTAATCAGTGCCAAAGTGCAAGTGCTCCCGATCGTTAATTGATACATGTATTAGTGACTCCATGATTGGATGATTGGTTTACTTGTCAGTCCCTAGTACAGCGCACTCAGTGTGCCCAGGGCTGGTAAATCCAATGCCGCTGGTGGGCTTGCAGCACTGGTTGTGCCACCCACAGAAGCGGCTTGTAAAATGTGTCTCAGGCCTGCCATCGCAGAGCCTGTGTGCAGCCTCGGGCTGCCATGTCGACTTGGTGAGTACACCCACTTACCAGTCCCTAAACCTTCCCTTTACTGCATGTTGGTCACCCCTAAAGTCGGCCCTAGGGCAGGGTGCATTGTAAGTATAAGGTAGGACATGCCCTGGTGTGTGTGGCATGTCCTAATAGTGAATTACAGCCATTTTCGTTTTTCACTATTGCAAGGCTACCTGCTCCCCATAGGCCAGAATGGGCAGACTGACTATTACACCTTATAGTCAGAACTGACCCAGGGAACATGGTAGAAAAACGAATTTAGTATGCCTGAACTCAGGATGATAAAATGCATCTTTTAGTGAAGTTGGTTTTAACATTCTGTGTTTGAAAATACCACTTTTAGAAAGTGGGTATTTTCTTGCCTAACTATCCAAGCCTGCCTCTGCTAGGTTGTGTATTCCTTGTCTGGAGATTGAGTGACAGGGGCTGGGGGTGGCCACAGGAGACAGGGTGAGTCAGCGCAGGGCTGAATAGAAAGATCTGCATCCAGAGTGGAGGGAGGAGTTGCACCTGGGTCTGAATAGGGCTGTGCCTGCCTTCCACAATGCTGGCTCCACCTCCTGCCGGGCGGCTGAGCACTCTGCCCCACATTCTGAAAGGAAAGAAGGAGTCAGAAAAACAAAGTGCTCCAGGACTGACCAGAACTGGTTTTGGACTAGGCAGAGGCCTCTCTGCCTCCAGAGAACAAAGAGAATCAGGGTATAAGAGGGGCACCCAGACCCCAGGAAAATTAGATCACTTTTGGGAACAAGAAGAAACCTTTGCTGAGGAGCGGAACCAAGAAGAAACTGAGGAGAGACTATCCCTAAGCCTGAAGTGCTGCTTGGGGGATTGGCCTGCAGTGGTTTGCCTGACTGCCAAAGAAAGGAGAAAGGAACTTTTGCTTTGCTGTGACTTTCATCAACTTGTGAAGGATCTCCAAGGGCTTGGAAGAGAGCTTGCCCCCTGACCGAAGTCCCAGGACCATTGGACTTCACCCCCTTTGTGAATTGCTGCTGGAAACTCTGTTTCAGTGGCTGCAGAGGTAGGGAGCTGTGACCGACTCTCACGACCGACTCGGTGTCCTGTAAGCACCGCATCGAAGCACCGTCTCGCCCTGCAACGCACGGCCCTGGTCTCACCGACTCCGTCAACGAGCCGCTGCCTGCACCGCATCGAGGGACAACGCGTCCTGCAACGCTTCGCTACGCCGAATCGAACTGGTCCGACCGACACGGTCACTGCTGCTGAGTTCGAGTCCTGTGACCGCACCGGAGTTGGGCACCGCTCGCACGCTTTGCGACGCACCGCCCGACTCGCACCGCTGTCCGGACTGATCGACGCCAGCTCCTGAATCCGGCTCCGTCGCCGCACCGCAACCTGCCAGCACCGCATCGAAGCACCGTCTCGCCCTGCAACGCACGGCCCTGGTCTCACCGACTCCGTCTCGACGACGTCAACGAGCCGCTGCCTGCACCGCATCGAGGGACAACGCGTTCTGCAACGCTTCCATTTTTGCATCGCGACCGCGACGAACAGCCATCCGGCTCGCACGCCCGTGCCTGCCGCTTCAAGTAAAAGGTACTGTGACCGAGTCTGTCTACGCTGTGTTGGCCCGTCTCGACGCGGTCAGCTGGATTTGTTAGACTCTGTTTGTTCTCGACATCGCCGTAGCCGGAGGAGGCTACCGACTCGCACAGAACCTTGAATTAAGCCTTTTTGATCAGAACTAAGTATTCTTAACAGTATTGTGGATTATTTTTGTCGTCTATGGTCTTGTGATAAATCTATATAAAGTATACCTATTTTTATAAATATATAACCTGTGTGGTGTCCATTTGTAGTGTTGTCACTTGATTACTGTATGTGTTCACAAATGCTTTACACACTGCCTCTGAACTAAGCCTGTCTGCTCGGGCCAAGCTACCAAGAGGGTGAGCAGGGGTTATTTCGGGAGTGTACCTACTTTCCCTGACTAGACGCAAGGGTCCCTATTTGGACAAAGGTACCTACCTCTGCCAACTAGAGACCCCCAAATCTAACAGTGGTTGAAAAAGAAGAGAGTGCTGTCTGAACGACCAGACAAATGTACAGGGACAGTAGAAAAAGAGTGAGGCCATACAAAGAGAAAATCAGGTCAGTATAGAGCAAGAAAGAAGGGGAGGGTATCCCTAAAGGCACCCCTTTTGAGGGACTTCATTCATGTTAAGTTTCCTACTGGCCATGAAGAAATGAATTGGAATTGAGCCCGTTCAGTTCATCCATTTTGAGGTTACCGATGCGGTGGTATGTTGAACAGGGTGTTATTGTTCAGAATGTAGACAATGTCTTTCTCCATCTGGATGTTCCTAATAATGAAGACTATCGCAGTACAGAAAGAAGTGAAGGTACAAGTGAGGGTGTGTTGTACACACAGATGAAGAATAAAATGCTTGTCTACACGGGTGCTATAACTCCCTCCAAGTCTGAAGTAAGATATACATTTCTTTGTAGTGTAGAGGGGTTAAACGAAGCACCAGAAACAGAATGCTTACAGAGAAGCGGAAAGACTTTGGGGCATATTAGCAAGGGCGGTATCGCCGCTTTAGCGCCACTTTTTGCCGCTAAAGCGGCGATATTTCTATTGCCCTATTAGCAAGCTGTCGCTAACAGCTGTTAGCGACAGCTTTATGGCACAAGCGACCGTTTTGGTGCCGCTTTGCATGTCAGCGATAATTATCGCTAATGACATGCACAGTAGGCGTTCCCAACTAAAAGCGACTGGAAACAGTCGCAAACACAACTTCCCCCTATTAGCAGTGCCCGCGAAGCGATAAAAAAAAGTCGCGCTAACCGCGATTATCGCTGGAATTTAACACCTGCTAAAAACTTGACTTAACCATTCTTATCAATGGTAGGTGGATTGTAAGGTTAAGTCCTCACCTGCCTATTAGCAAGCTTTTCATTAGCGCAGTGAATTTATTGCTGGATTTCTCGCGCTATTGCTGGGTTTCGCCGTTATCGCTGGATTTTTTATCGCCTTGGAGATAAGCGTTGATAATAACGCATTATCTCCGTGATGAAATCCAGCGATAGCCGGCGATAAAAAAAACAGCGCTAAGTGCGCTTTGCGATAATTATCGCAAATCCTAGGTAATATGCCCCTTTGTATTTTCTTAGTGTTATCAGTTAGCCTAGGTTAATTCCTGTTTGAGAGTGAGTGTTTGTTCTCCTATTCGTATTGTAAGTCTTGTTTTCTTTGTGTTATGTGTGGGGGGGAGTGTTTGTATTGCTGAATCATCTGTTTTAGTTTCGCAAGGAGCGGAAGATGTATAGCATCTATAGTGGCACTCCATCTGCTAGGTGAATAATTGAAGGTGGAATGTCATTCAGACAAGGATGCGTCACTTGCATCCACATCTGGCCTGAGGCACACCTAACCTCTGTCGCTCTCTGAATTGTTCAAGAAGAATAACAGTTACTTTTACAGTCTGTTCATCTCATTATTCTTGAAACCATAACTTCAATTGTGAACCATCCCTCAGCTGTGGATCTGTTTCTTGATGCCAGAAATGTGTTTGATTCTCTGGAAGGGAACTTTATATTTGAAGCACTACGTAAGTGGGGAGTGGGTAATTCTTTCTGAAAATGGCATGACTGGCGTATTCTACTCTCTGCCAGCGAATGGACTACACAATTGCTGTGTGAAAGTTGGTGAAAGTTGCAGCATTAGTCCTGGCTGCTCATTGTCGTGCTTGCTTTTTGTGCTTGCTGTAGTAGAGATGCTGGCTTGAGCACTCGTGAGTTTTAATCTCACCGTGGGATATATGTTAGAGGACAGCCACTCATAACCTCGCTATATGCTGGTGACATAATGCTGTATAGAAAAAAATTGCAGTTAAATCCAAGATCTACTAATTAGGACAAGTCTGAAATATTCACTTCCACAGATATGGGCAGAAGTTTAATATGGAATTTTAATGCAGGAGTGGGCTGACCGCTTATATACCTAGAGATCAGCGGCGACTCCTCCGCTATGACAGAGGAGCGTCACACCACTCCCCATGCCAGCAGCTCTAAAAGTTGAAAAATAAAACAATAATAAAATGGATCTATTATCGTTTTATCGTTCAAGTTCTAAGGGCCGAGTCTTAGGGGCAGGGCCATGGGGATGACAATCGCGGAGAGGGGGTGGTTGCACTGCTGACAGTGCGCATGTGGGCTTGGCCGGCCGTCTTAGGACAGCCAAAGCGACATGCTCACTGAGCTGTCTCCAACCCGAGCTGCGTTGCCAGGTTGGAGACAGCAGGCAGAGGTTCCCCGTCTCTCTGGGAGTGTACATCCAGGTCGCTCAGGCCAATGTACAGCAGCATCAGAATTAGTTGTAGGGGAGCCTGGGAGCCTGTGTGGAGCCATAGAGGAGTAGAAGAGCGACGATGCGGGCGTAAGGTATTTCTTTCTTTTTTTAACGTATTTTCACCGTCGTGCCGTGACACTAGGGATGTATATCATCATAAATATAGACTTGAATCGCAGAAGGAAAGATGGGTCAGCCTACCACTTTCGATGACTGGTTGAATTGCCATCATAAAGATGATAGTCTTGCTGACATTTATTTACTCCTCAGCTGCCAGTTCTTCTCCCAAAGATGTTTTCTTAAGATAGAAACAATGCTATGCATCTGATTTGGGTGGATGAACAAACCAAGATTATGTGGAATTTTCTAATTAGGCCAGTGGAGCTTGGACATATTGCTGTTCTCGAGGTCTAGTACCAGAACATTGCATCCTGATTTTTGTCTCATAAAAATACAGTGTCACAGATATTGTTTAGAAAAATGATGCTGCAGTTGGAGTTAATAAAAGAAAATTAACATCCATTGGAGCAATATTTTTTAAACAATACTTAATTCCATGGTATTTATATTTGGAAATATTTTTCTTTTCAATATTGTTATGCTATGTCAATTTGTATAGTGCACTAATCACTCATGAGGGTATCAAGACACTTAAGCAGGTGTGCAGATGTGTGGTCCCCACAGAGTTATTCGAAGAGCCAGGTCTTCAGCTTCATACAGAACTCCAGAAGTGAGGAAGAGGCTCTGATGTGATAGGAGAGATTTCTATGTTTTGGATGTGATGTAAGAGAACAAATGACCTCCTGCTCTGCTTTTGTGAATGCGAGGGATGTGCTTGAGTGAGAGTGAAGCTGAGCATAGGTGTCTGGCAGGCTAGTGAAAGTGCATGTGGCTGTTCACGTATGCTGGCCCAGTGTTGTGCAAGGCTTTGTATGTGTGCGTGAGAAGTTTGAATTGGCAGGGTTTGTGAATGGGGATCCAGTGGAGCTCTCTGAGGTGGGGTGATATGTGGTTGCAGCATGGGAGGTTGAGTATGAGTCTTGTAGCAGTGTTGGGAATTATCTGATGCTTGTGTAGGTGCTGCTTGGAGATTCCAGCAGTGTGTTCTGGGAGACCGTGTCAAATGCCGTGGAGAGGCAAGCAGGATGAGGGCCCCTGTTTCTCCTTGGTCCACGATGGGCTAGATATTATCGGTGGCTGTGATGAGTGCTGTTTTGGTACTGTGTCTTTTTTTTCGGAATCTTGATTGAGTGTTGTCCAGTAGGCGGTGTTGTTCGAGGTGAGTTGTGAGTTGCTTGTTGATGGCCTTCTTTATCACTTTGGCTGGGTAGGGGAGCAGGAAGATATGACAGACATTGCTCAATTGACTCAGCTCAGACAACAGCTTTTTGAGAACGGTGTTGACCGCTGCATGCTTTCAGTCTTCCAGGAATGTGGTCGATGTGATGGAGGTGCTGATGATGTGGGTGAGGGCCATGCTGATGAGTGCTGCTCTAGGTTTGTGGATGTGTTGGGGACATGGGTCTGTTGGAGGTTCCTGAGTGGATGGTCTGCATGATCGTCACTGTATCTTCTCTTGTGAGAGTTTTCCATTAAGTCAGGTGGTCATCTTGGTTGGTGATGGCCAGGTTTGTGATGAGATCACTGGGTCTAGTTGGTGTGCGAATTTGCTGTAGATGTTTGTGATTTTGCTTTGGAAGAAGTTTGACAGGTTGTCGCAGAGTTCTTGGGAAGGGGTGAGGCTGTTGACGGAGACCGAGGGTGTGGTTAAGTCATTGATGATCAAGAAGATCTCCTTGCAGCTCTTGAACCTCCTGTCAATGCGTTCAGCTAGATCTCTTTTCTTGGTGTTTCTCTGTTGCTGGTAGTAGCATTTGAGTGCCACCTTGTAGGTGGTTCTGACTGTGGTTTCATGCTTTCTAGCTGTTTGCAGTGTTGTTTGGAGTGTCGAAGGTCCCCTCAAGCAATCAGTCGATCATTACTTATTGAGCACGGAAATTCACCCCTGAGGGTATCGAGGCACTGAGGTCTCGCAGGTCTCAGTCGAAAAGCTTTGTCTTGAGTCCCTTTCTGAAATCCGCGAGAGAAGGTGACGTTTGCAGATTGAGGGGTAGGATGTTCCAGGACTTAGCGGCAAAATAGGAGAAGAACCGCCCTCCACTGTAGCTTTGGCGAATGCAGAGAGTGTGCACGAGGGAGGCAGTTGTCTGGCGGGTTGGTAGAAGTTCAGCTAGTGGTTTATGTATGCCGGTCCATGGTCTTGGAGGACCTTGTAGCCTTGTGTCAGCATCTTGAACTGGCATCTCTTCTGGATGGGGAGCCAATGGAAGTTCTTGAGGTGGAGGGTGATCTGGGTCCGTCTAGGTGAGGTTGAGAATTAGTCTGGCTGCTGCATTCTGTATGGTCTGGAGTCTCTTGAGGAGTTGGGTCGTGATTCCGGTATAGAGTGCATTTTGGTAGTCCAGCTGGCTGGTGACAAGGGCTTGCGTAACGGTTTTCCTCGTGTTGACAGAGATCCAGCTGAAGATTTTTCAGAGCATGCGGAGGGTGTGGAAGGAGGCGGAGGAGACCACGCTGACCTGTTGCATCATGGTGAGTTTGCTGTCCAGGATGATGCCGAAGTTGCGGCTGTGGTAAGTCGGTGTGGGTCCGGGGGGCCACCAGGTGTCGTCCCACGGGGAGGTGTTTTTCCTGAAAATCAGCACTTCCGTTTTGTCCGCGTTGAGCTTCAGGCAGTTGGTCCTCATCCAATCTGCGATGCTCATCATGGCATTGCAGAAGTTTGTTCTGGTGGTGGAGGGGACTTCCGTGAGTGAGAGGATGAGTTGGGTGTCAGCTGCATAGGATATGATATTGAATGTGCCTAACGATGCCGGACAAGGGTGTCATGTAGGTGTTCAAAAGGGTGGAGTTGAGGGATGAGCCTTGGGGGACACCGCAGATGATCCTCTTGGGATCTGAGGTGAAGTGTGGTAGGAGAATTCTCTGGGTGCGCCCTTTGAGGAAGGATGTGATCCATTTGAGGGCCTCTTCCTGGACACCGACGTGGTGGAGTCTTCTGATGAGGATGTGGTGTCAAACGCAGCTGAGAGGTCGAGGAAGATCAGGCTGCTGTTTCACCTCGGTCGAGGAGGGTTTTGACGTAGTCAGTGGTGACGATCAAGGTAGTCTTGGGATTGTGGTTAAGGTTGTCGTGGAAGCCGGATTGGGAGACGTCGAGCAGGTTGTTTCTTTCTAGGTGTTCAGTGAGCAGGTAGTTGATGGCCTTCTCGAAGACTTTGGTGAAGTACGGGAGCAGCAAGATGGCGATGTAGATTTTGAGGTCGGTGGGGTCAGCATTGTGTTTCTTCAGGAGTGGTATGACTTCTGCGTGTTTTCATCCATCTGGGAAGACAGCCGTGGTGATGGATGTGTTGAGGATGGAGGTGAGTTCGCCGCTGATTTCTTTGTGTCCGTGGTTGAAGAAGTGGAGGGGGCAGGGGGCAGTGGATGCCCTGGAGTGAATGAAGGTCATGATGGCTGTGGTGTTCTGCTTGCTGAGTAGATTCCAGGCTTTGAGCGGGTGGCTGTGGGTGTGTCCATTGGTGTGTGGAGGTTGTCTGTCTATTTGGGATCGTAGTTGCTGTAGATGGTGGAAATCTTGTTCTGGTACCAGATGGCTTGCCTGTTGGTCTTTCATGGCTTGTTGGGTTTGATGGGTGCAAGAGCGTCTGCACAGTTCTTGATCCAGTTGTTGAAGCTGGTGATGTCCTCACTGAGGTTGTCTGTGGGGTTAGGTTGAACCATGCTGAGAGCATTGAGCCAGTCTGCTTCTGAGATTTTGCCGCAGCTGAAGCTGGGTAGGCTGACGCTGGTGGGTGCGTTGACTTGCAGTTTGATGATTTGGAACTGAATGATGGATGTCGGTCCATGTGAGCAGGTGGTGGCAAAGATAGGAACCTGGTTAGTCCAATATTGTTCAGACTTTCAAGGAGTGCTGTAGAGCAAGGGTCGGTCCTGTTTTCTAAGTTAAAGTTGAGGTCACCTAGGAGTATGAAGGCTTTGGCGTCGATGGTGAGAGGGGCAATAAAGTTCGTAATGAGGATGGTGAAGGTAGCTTATGGTCTGAGTGGTCGGCAGACGAGGGTTCTGTTCTTGGTGAAGTTTTCATAGATTTTCAGCTTGAAAAGCAGATGTTTCATGAATGGGGTGGCACTCTCTGTGGATGTTGGGCACTGGACGGAGTCTTTGTAGATGACTGTGAGTCCTCCTCCTGGCTTGTGAAGGATGTCCTGTCGTGCAACTTTGAGGCCCGCTGGGATTAGAGAGGTGATGTTGGGTGCTGAATTCATGTGGAGTTGAGCCGGGTTTCCGTCAGGAAGACGAGCTCCGGTTCCTGGCTGCTGAGCAGGTCCTAGATTTCTGTTGCGTGTTTGCTGAGTGATCATGTGTTGAGAGGCTGCATGCAAGTGAGTGCTGCGGTGCGGGTTTGCTGTAGTGTAAAGTGTTAGGTGGGGGTGTAGATGGTGTGGCTTGTGCTTGCGTGGAGTGTGTGGGTAGGCTGCTGCAAGTGAACTGGCAGTGGGTGCAGGTGAAGGCTCCTACTATGGTGTGTAGCGTGGCAGCAGGAGAAGGAGATGTATCCCATGCAGCAATTGAAGGAGCTCTGTGGGGTATTGCTGATTGGAGATCGGACCAGGGTTCGTGGCCCTGGGTTAGGTCCAAGAGCTGACAGGCTTTCCTTTTCCGCACCTCTCTTGAGCCTGCTGCTGGGACGTACAGCGGCCGTCATTAAGTAGGACCTGGTGGGGGGAGCACAGGGGGTGCCGGAGGGCGGGGCTACAGAGGCGTGGGAAGAAGAGGTAGGGAAGAGACACAGTAGGAAGAGCAGGTAAGGAGCGGGGAGGCGGGAGGTGAAAAAAGGTAAGGGATGGGTGTGGGGATCTGCGGGAACGCAACAGTGGGGGCAGAAGGCCTGGCACAAGTGAAAAAGGCACAAGAAAATGAGTGGAAAGGTCAAAAAGGCACAAGGGGTGAAAGAGTAAGCAAGCTGAAAAACAGGTTAAAATATTGACAAAATGACTGAAAAGAGAACAGAGGCACAGGGGGTGAAAGAGAAACCAAGCAGAACAAGCATTTGCAATGCATTAGGTCTGTCATTTACGAGAGTTTAAGCTATTGGCATTGTAAATGACAATGCCTATTATTTTTGTTTTTTAAAACATAAATAAAAGGCATTGTTAATTACAATGCTAATAGCTTAAACTCGCGTAAATGCGAGACCTATTGCATTGCAAATGCTTGTTTCTGTTTGTATTTAGAACTTTTTCCTCCATCACGAGGCTGCACTTTGGAATAGAAAAACATTAGTAAAAGACTACATTCATAGGGGAACAAATGAAAGGAAGGCGAGGAGAGGGTAAGGGTGATTTGTTGAAGGCATGGTTTTCTGCAAGTGAGAAGAAGCTAGACAGAAAGAGGGAATAAGAGGAAACAAGTAAAAGTGAGCAGTAGAAAGAGAAAGCTTGTGGAAAAGTTAATATAGAGGAAAGGGATATGAAAAAAGGTAAATAGGACAGAGTTAAATAAATGTGACTGTAGAAATAGATGTAAGAAAGAGAGAGAGCGAGAGAGAGACAAAGAAAGGAGTAGTGTGCGGTGGAACATACATTTAGTAATTGCGAAAGATAATGAGATTGAGGAAATTAGAGACAAGAAAAAAGAAGTAATAGTGAGATATAGAACAGAGGGAATGTCGGAAAGTATTAAAAGGAAAAGTGCTGGAAGATGAACAGAAAAGAGGGTGTAGGGAAAAGCGCAAAGGAGTGATTTGCAAAAAGAGGGATCTAACAAGAAAGAGAGGAAGAGGAATGGCGAAGAGGCTGATGGCGGCAGTGGGATGTCAGGAGGGCTGCGGTATGCCTTTGCCCTTGATGAATGAAGCTTACTTATTTGCGTTTTACATTTAAAATATACATTTATTTTTCCTTATTGATTTTGAATAAATTCTCCTTATAGAGACAAGGAAGTGGATCTATTATTCTACAAGTACATGGTATAAATAAAACATACATCAAGGGCAAGTTCTAATGTCCAAGCACTACTCAGGTTCACTAACAGCTGGAAACAGAATCTGCAAATGATACACAATTAACATCACGTTGACTAATGGCAAAACTTTCAAACACCCACATGCAGCCACACACCCAGTCGTCTCACATGATACCATACACACACATAGACGCATGTTAACTCTTATACATAGATATACATCAAACACAAGCAGTCTCACGCCCACCTGTTATGAAACTATCAATCACACACACGGTCACACGTCCATTCGTTAGAGAGCTGCTGTAAAAACATAGCCACATAGTCACTATCACACATACTGCTAGAAACACAAAAGCACACAATCACACACAAAAGCAGCCACAAATCCAATTGTCTTAAAAAACGTCCCATATACATACACAGCCATACGTTCACTTCTCATACATGCTGACACACACACCACCCACCTATAAACACATACACACTGTTTCTATCACTATCGGGCATAAAAGTGAGTTATTCGCTGTCCTGTTCTCTAGCAGGGCTCTGCCCTAGTAAGTTCCCGAGTACTCCCCATACGCTTTAGGATCTGGAGGGGAAGCTGCGACACCCTCTCTACCCACACCTCACATGCAGGGAATGTCACCTATTAAATACAATTTTAGGATTATGTTTGCTTCCTGCCATACACACACACACACACCGTGTCTTGTCACAGCCGACGAATTTCAACAATGACAGTCCACAAAGTAACGTTTCTGTAAGCTAAGAGTGCATGCAGTTTCAGAAGGCACAATAATAGGTTAAGTAAAAAATACACATGCATTAAGAAAACGGGCATGCTTTACCTAAGGAAGAAACAGTCCACCTCTGCAGAGCGCATGGCTCAAGTTGCGAAGCCTGCAAATGCTATCTGTGAAACGATGAGGCTGCAGGGGGAATTTGCAGACGATCACACTACGACGAGTGGGTCAGCCGGGACTGAACGAACGGCTGGCTCAATTGTGCAAGTGTGGCCCTAGAAAACTGGTATACGCAAAAATTAAGGAGAGCGGTGGCTTTTAAATACCGACTATGAGCGACGCCTGGGTGCGGTTGGAAAATAAAGGACCCTGTAGATGTTAGTAATGGTATTGCGTTTGGGGGAAATATCGATAGTGAAAACAAGCACTAACGAGTGGCGGCGACAGCGGAAAGTAACCTTCCCTCATCCCCGTGTGTACAGGCTAAGGCTCCTGCCTGCCCGCCGTAAAGCGCACCGCAGAACGCGCATTAGTATTACAGCCACCATGCTGCTACTGCTGATATTGACCCTGTTACAGCCGCATTTCTGCTTCCGGGTAACGTTTGTATTGCGCATGTATGCTGGACAGGTCAGGCAAAATAGAGTGCGAATTGAGTTAGCCAATCCCAGGGAAAAAAAGCATTTATAAATGCAATAGGACTCGTATTTACGCGAGACCTATTGCATTGTAAACAAAAGTGCGGAAGTCGAAAAAGGCATGAACGGGAGGGGGGGAGGGGTGAAGGGGGGTGAAAAGTGACGGATTGCAGGAGGGGGCAGGGGGGGACACAAGGAAAAAATAGCATTACAGTAAAGGGGCTGATAGCCTCGGAAGTCTACAAATGACAACATGGCCGTGAAGAGGAGGGACTAACAATGGGAAAACCAATGAGAACACTGCATTTATGATGTAACCCAATCAAAAAAATGGGCGGAGAGTGGGCGGAGCTTAAATGAAGCTTCCCCGGTATAGTGTATACAGCATGCCTCGCAGAGCGATGGCAGCACGTTGCGCTGCAACGCTATATGCGAGACCTAAAAACGAGTGAAAAAAGTGACAAAATCATGAAGTAAAAGAGCAAAAGACACATAAGGGTGAAATAGCTTGGCAGAGGCCAAGGGTCGGGTGAAGGGAAAGGAGAATAGGAGCAGCTCAACACTGGATAGCAGAAGAGAGCGCGCAGAAGGAGCGAGGTGGGAGCCACGAGGTAAGGGAGCAGGTCCGAAACGGCCTTAACTAGTAGGAGGACCGGTCACAGGGAGGTGGGGTCTGGGCCAAGGCACCTGCTCCTATGTACAACTGATAGTCTGATGTATAACCATTCCTGACTGTCACATGCACTCCTTTTCAGAGGAATCCAATTTCACAGGTTTCCTCCTACCTATTGTAAACACCATACAATAGAAAAGATTACTGGATTCTAATTCACTGCAGACCGCCCAGATTGTTGGACCTCAGGGAGCTGAAATACATTCTGTTCATTCCACCCCTCTTGCATGGTATGCATGGGTCAGGTTGGATGACCATCCTCTACTGTTCTATTCGCTACTTCCAAAGGTAGAAGACCCCAGCATTTTGCCTACATTGGTAGTGAGCTGCAGACAGATTTTTGATAGGGCTAGCTGTGCTTGGCAGTACTTGTAGATTTGTTGTTAGGCTGTAATTTCATTTTTGTCCAGTTTAAGAATGGGGTCACAGACAAACCATTAACATTGCTGCTATAGTTTAGATTGAGACACACAGTTCAATCACTGTATCCCAACTTCCTGAATCTTCCACAAGAGTCTGAAGTTCTGACCAAATTGATTGTAAAGGCATAAACTAACTGCACAGGATCGTTGTTGTATGCTGAAGCCACCTAGGCGAGTAAACCGGATTGTCCATTGTACTGGCCATTTTCCATCTCACTGCCTTGCTGGGATTAGTGGCCACAGTCATGAAGTGTTATAGAAATGTGTGGCCTAAGTCTTGTTGACACCAAAGTGGAGAGCGACTATTTGCTGCCACTTTGGCACAGCCGCACGTCTTCAGGATGGGTTGTGAGATCTGAAATAACACAAACATATAACTGATGCCTATTTCACTATGGTGTATCTGGACTCTAGACTATGGGATTTGCGTGACCTTTTTTTTTCAAAACTACTTCTTACAAAAGGGGTTCAGAGCAGTCCTTAGTGGTAATGTGTTATTTTATTGCTAGTAATATGATAAGTCTGTATTGCTCTCAATTTTTAGGTTTCGTCTGAACAGGGCTTGCACTGTGCTTGAGAAATCTATTGTTTTTAATATAAACTTAAAAGGGACTTACCTCCCGTCTCCTCTCTTTCCTGGCTTCTCATTGGTTCCTGTGCATGCCACCTACCTAACCTCCATTTCTATTGGCTGTAGCATATTTTCCTGCATTTACCAATGCTTGTTCATCGTCTGCTTCTTTTATCAGTTTCCTGACAACAAAATACTGTTAACATCCGCTTTGGAGGAACTATATCTTCATAACGTTTTGCCTTTTTCTCTTGCATTTATATAACAATTCATCCCCAGGAGAGATTAAGTGATTGGCATAGAATCACAGGATGCTGCGCGGCGCCGCAGAGATGCGAACCGGGATCCTCAGCTCTTGAGTCAGCAGCTCTGGCGGCTGCACCACATCCTCTCCTTTCTTGTGTTTTTTGTCAGGGATTTCTTTCCTTCTCCAGGACAATGATATATGAAAACAGCTCTTTAATCATTACATAGGCGAAACTGGTGCATTACCAATGCTTGTTAATAATGTGTTAGTATCTGGTGCCAGAGTTGGTAACGGAAAATAATAATTAGCATAACAAGCCAGCTACTCTGTATTATTATGACTGTAATGTTCTTGGATACTTTCCTTGGTAAAACATTACAACTTAGCAAAATATTGGTTGAATTTTGATTTGTTATGTTATGCAAAAACAAATAAAAAAGGGGTACAATTTGGATTAAAAAGTTAGCTGCTTAAACATCAAAATGGGCTTAAGGCAAATTTTGTGTGGTCATGTTTTTGTAAAGGTTTGGACTACGATGGAAAGTGAGAAAAGACTTCACAGTATGATAAAGGAAATCGCAAACAAACATGAGTCACTCTTGTCATCATCAGTGGGCATTGACGTAGGAGCATATGCTCTCCCGAAAGTAAAGATAACTATCAGTACTGTGAGGTTTGATCTAGCCTTGGCAAATGTAGGTGTGGCCGTTTAGTTAAGTATTATTGTTGGCATTATTAATGAACTCATATTGAATCATGTGGTTTTAGTTTTTAGATCGGGGTCTCTCTCCTACCTTTTCTGTGATAGGAGCTACTTATGTATAATGATAATCATCCTGAGCTACTAATATTATTAGTGTTTAATAGTGACCACATCAGCCAAGATTACATTAGTGGCCACCATATGCAAGATTATCATCTCTGATCATCTCAGTGCATCAGGTAGGACTGCCTGCTGTAAGGTAAATAAAAAAAGAAGCTTTGTCAATATGGAATGCTTTTACAAGGGTGATATATATCAGCTGCAAAGCCCCCGCTTCTGAAATGCCAAGGTAATAATATAGCCTTCAAGCCCGTCGTAGCGGGCTATACCGGCCATTAAAGGCCCCCTCCAGCGTTAAAGGCCCAAGCCGAAGGCACGGGCCTTTAACAAGGGAGCGGGACTTTAATGGCCGGTATAGCCCAGCTACGGAGGACTATAAGGCTATTAGAACATTCTGCAGCTTGAGGGCAGAATGTTCTAACAAATAAAACAAAGGCCTCTCGGATCCCGCGGGGGAATTAAATCCCCTCAGGCTCCGAGAGGCCTTTTGTTCACAGCAACAGCTGTGAACAAACACAACATGGAATGTTTCTCTGCTAGCTTTTACCGGCCCGTAGAAGCATGTAGCACTCCATTGTATTCAATGGAGGGCTCCACATTCCAATGTTCTAATATTAGTAATAAGTCTCCCCAACACCACATGATTTATCGCTCAAAAATCAGCTTTGAATATATTTTGGAAAATCTACAAACATCAGCTTACAAGTTATAATAAAGTATACATTTTCGTCTTGAATATACACTCTCAATTGTGATATATATATTAATTCAACCAAGCAAGAGCTACCCATTAAGTAGGCTCGGCTGCACACAGGAGAGCTACTTATAGGTAGTTGGAAAGCCAGGAGTAGCTCACGAGCTACTCGTTGGAGACGCCTGTGGATACTGAAAAGAGTCAGTTGTAGTTACCAAAGAAGAAGACTGACCCCAAAATGCAGAGCGATAAAAGAGGAACAATGTTTTTCATATTATGCAATATCAAATGTGATGACATAATGATGAAATTACAATCATAGGTAAAAATGTAATATTGGATAGCTAAGAAGAGATCTGATAGTGGGTAGAGGAGAGTGCAGAGTGCCTCTGAGCAGGAGAGAGTAAGGGTTATTGTGACCCAGTTAGAAGCTTGTTTGAATATGCACCAGAAGCACAATGAAAAGTAATAAAATTGGAATGCAGAAGACACAATTTAGTGTATATACATGGAACATCCATTCTAACCTACTTGCCTATCAGGTTAACCTCAACCCTTTATTTCGTTCACTTTCAGAAACAGCTCTTATCTTCTATTTATCATTATCAAGTAGAAGTGGAAACAGATTTGGCACCAGAAACTTGAGTAACTAAACCTGTTTTTCTTCATCTACATTTCCTAGTACAGACGCACAGGGATTTTATCAAATGGGGTGATGTGCCAGCTTTCTTTTTCAGGCCCCACTCTCGGCTGATGTACCTGACTTAATTCTTGAGGCTAGATCGCCCTTCTCGCCAATCACAGACAGATTATCTCATGAAAACTTCACATTTAACCAACGTAGCGTTCCGTATGCTTTCCCAGTTATAATACTGCCCGACACAAAACTGTGTTAATTCAACAATCCCTGACATCTAGGTGCTTTTGACAACCATGTCAGATGTCTGGTTAGTGGTTAACAGGATACGTTATGCACGCTGCAACAGTGCCAACATCTCTGATAAATAACAAGAGATTCAAGGGCATATGTACAAGCCCTTATCGCTACCACAACGTCACCTACAGTGACGTAGTAGTGGCGATAGGGGCTGCGCCTTATGTACAAGGCAGCGTTAAGCCACTTAACGTGGCTCAATTCTGCCTTGTACATAAGGCCCCCTTTCACGCTATGGTTAGCGTGAAAGGGGTGGGCAGTGGGTGTTGCGGTGGGCGTTCCATCGCAACACCCATTCATTTTGACGCTGCCCCCTATGTACAAGGGTGGCGTACACCGGAGGCAGCGCCAAAATTAAGACCAGGTAAAAACTGGTCTTAAGATGGCGAAACGAGGAGAAATGTATTATTTCTCCTCGTTTTTGCTTTTTATGTGTGTGCTGCCTTGTGCAACACACATGGAAAAAGCAAAATGCCATTGTTTGTTTATGTACAGGAAGGTGTCCCTTCCTGTACATAAACAAACTTTTTTTAAAAATGCCATTTTGTCACTCTTATGTGTGCTGCATGAAGCAGCACGCATGAAAGTGACAGAATGGCATTTTAGGATTGTTTATATGCAGGAAGGGACACCTTCCTACACGTAAACAATCCTCCCCTGCACGCAGACACACTTGCACTATGGTGCAAGGTTGCCTGTGTTGGGGCTAAGTTGCTAAACTTAGTGCCATCATAGGGGGAAACGCAAGGCTGCACCACATTCTTGTAAAGATGGTGCAGCCTTGCGTATCAGAAGTGGCGGAGAGAGGCGTTAAGCCAAGAAGGCTAAAGCCGCGCTCCGCCACTTCACTGTACATATGGCCCTCAGAGGCTTCATCTTATACAGTAATGTTGAATACGTCATTACTTTTGAACCTATGAGAAATGTCTTTGCACCTTTTTGCTGTAGGATAGGGAAAGCCCTGATACCTAGTGGAAGCAATGTATTAATATTGTTTTATGGCAAAAATATCGTCTGCGAATGGTATTATAGTTGAAGCCTTTTTTAGGCATTTTACCAGATCAGAAAATGATTGGAGCTACAGTGGTTTTACACATTCTGCAGTGAGGGAGTGAGGTGTTTGTGCAGCATTGCTTTAGTTAAGGGGAAATGGAGAAGTTTAAGCGAGAAAGTTCACAGCACACTCTTCTTCATCTAAAGAGTTTGTGGTGCTCCAGTTGTCAAGGAGTCCTCAGTGCAAATTGCTGTTTCCAAGGACCCCTCTTTTAGTGTGACCTGAGGCGAGGAGATCCTACGCTGGTCTCTTCACCCATCAGCCTCAAAGGACTATCTATGCAGCTTAGCATAAGGCCTTGCCGATGGCCGTATGTTAACGTTTTGGGGTGCAGCAGGACGCTCCTAGCAAGCTGTTTCCTGGCCTTCATATATGAATTAAGATAGAATTAAGTCAGAGGCAGGTTCATTATTGTGTGAGTGTTGGAGATATACTTGCACATTAAAGGGACTTTTCACAAAAGTGTTTCGGAGTACTGGAACGAGTACAGCAGGAGAACTCTTTTACAATCTCTTACATGCCTTTGCAAATGAGTCCAGAAACGTCCAACTTCTTATCAGTAAAAGCAAAAGAGAGCACGTTCTTTTTGATGTCTATGAATATTCTTTAACTATTTGCATGTTATTCCCATTTTAGATATTTTGAGGCTAATTTGTTGAGGAATGTACATGAATGAGTACTACAGCAGTATTCTTTTACATACTCTGACATGCCTTTGTCAAAAACCTTTGCAATATTATCATGATCATCAGAGCATGCACATGGGAAACGTCCCTAGCAGTGGGCCTGCCATTAGGTCTACGCTAATCTGTTGCAGACAAAGGGGCATATTTGCAACAGGCAGCGATAATTATCACTGACCTTGTATACCGCATTTTTTTCTATCGCTGGAATATTTCGCCAGGCTAGCGTTGTATTAACAACGCTTAGCGCCATGGCGATGTATATTCCAGCGATAGCGCCCTTTTCCATGGAACATCACTGGTTTTCCAGCGATGTTCCATGTAAAACGACGATATACTTGATGATACGACCCTGTGGTCGTATCACATGAATCCACCTCCCATGTTAGGTATGCCTTAGTCAGGAATTTAACAGACGTTAATTCCTGCGTTAAGGCATACTTAACGCGATTAAAATAATCGCTTCCCCGCATTGTAAATATCGCGAAGCTGCCTTCGCGATATTTACCCATGTTGTTTCCACAGACACGCCTACTTTGCATCTCATTAGCGATGCGAAGTTAGGCGTGCTGGAGCAAAATCAGCAAATCACGCGATAGCGCGTCTTTGCTGATAAGGCGATATAATTATCGCCGCTTTTCGGCCGAAAACGGCAGCAAAAGCGGCGATAATTTTTTATCGCCGCATTGTTAATATGCCCCAAAAGGCGGCTAAGGCTCAATTGAGGGATAGATAGCAGACAGGTTTTCTTTCGAGGGGAGACCAATGAAACGTTTAGAGTTGAGCACTCCCTTCATGCTCTACAGACAGTGCTCTGTCTAGTGGGAAGACAGTCACTTTTACCATGATTACATTGGTGAGTATGATGCCATTCTCTTGTAGTATGCCCTGTCAGGGTGAGGGTTCAATGGAGGGGCAGAGAGAGAGAATTACTGTTTGAGTCTATTATGGTCTCATGCCAGGACAATTAGCAGAACATAAAGTATCACCATTCAATAGTTCCTGGTCTCTTGCTCTGTAAAATAGAGATCATCTTCCTCAACCTCATGGATTAATTAAGAAAGTCAACTGCACGTTAAAAACCACGAAAAAACATCCAGACAATTTCATTAGCTGGATGCAAATCGAGTACAGAAGGCTCTGCTCTGTTGAGATGATTGTTCTTGGGAGGCTGCCAGTCCTCGTGTAATCACAGTGTGTGTGTGTGTTAGATAAATAATTGTTTCCTCCTCCAGAAAATAATTATGTTTGGCGCACTGCAACATAAGGGATTTGAAGGGGTTAGACATCACATTGCAACCTTGGAGGGATTAAGGGGCACATCAGAACTTTAGAGATATTTTTGAGCACACACAGGAACTGTGTAGGGCTTAGCGAAACAGAGAGATGTAGGGCCTGATTTAGAATTTTGCAAACAGGGTACTCTTTCACAAATGTAAGAGGGTACTCTGTCTGCAAACCCTCAGTCCGCTCACTATTTTTGAAGCTCCTGTTAGCTCCATCATTGGAAAACTTCATCAGACTACCCGTCCTATTTAGAGCAAACGATCTGATGTCCTTTTTAGGTCGAGCCTAGTGCAGTGCGCATGCGCTGCTCTATGGGAGGCTTCTTGTAAATACTCTAAACTTCTCTGTGTGGGTCTGACTCTTCCCACACATCGGATTGGCTTTTGAGTGTGTCTTTCACTAATGAAAGCACGCAAATGGCTAAAGGCGGGTGCATGTCCCACCTTCTTTTTTAATGTTCACTCCCACAGCGTTTTGCTCTCGGGAGCGAGGAGCGGCACGCAGGGTGGCAGCTGCATTCCTCGTGGGTCAGGTTACTATCTACTTGTTGCTAGTAATGGTTGAATGATTCTGGGGGAAGCGCTGTACTTTCATCCTGCCCCTTTATCGATATAAAGTCCTTCCTGTGTGCTGGGAAGCGCTGTACATTCATCCTGCCCCTTTACCTATATAAAGTCCTTCGTGTGCGCTGTTTCACTCTTTTCTTGCACTGTGCTATCCCTCCACTCTTAGTGCAATAACACCACATTACATTTTCCCCTTGGCAGTTGCATTAGCCTCTTTGCACGGCTGCCCCTCGGCGTCCTCACAGAACTGTACGCTGGGCGGTGCAGCCAGACTACTCGCAAGTTTGAAATGGCAAGATCAAGCGCCTACTGCTTTGAAGGGTTTAAACTGAAAGCCCCTAAAAACAAATTCACGCTCTTGTGCATGTACATTGAGCAGTCCTTAAACAGCATCCGGAATCTTAACTGAACCTTTTGCCGTGTATTTAAACGGAACGTTGCTGCAGAAGCGGTCTGTGAAAGAAAGCTGGGTGGGGTGCACGCTACGGTTTCACTGTTGCAGAGTAAGCAGGTTTACTTGTGTATGGTAAGCAGGGATGTGAAGTGTACATTACAGTTTACTTTCAGAGAGAGGGTACGAGGGTACGAGGAGTGCATTGCAGATTTGAAGCAGGGGGTGCGTATATGACATTTTACCTGGGTAAATTATGTATTTCAGTCTGGAGTTGTACTTTTAGAAAGTAGGCAGGGCTCCGATGCACGCAGTACAGCTTTACTTTACAAAGTATGCGGGGCTCCGATGCGCGCAGTACAGCTTTACTTTACAAAGGAAGCGGGGCTCCAATGCGCGCAGTACAGCTTTACTTTACAAAGTAAGCAGGGCATGTCTCATGCGATTTTATTGCGTGTGTATGGGGAGCGGTTTGAATGTTTTTTCGTCCACCCACCCGTGCTTCGTTGGCTCAATCCTCATCTTCTTTCTCCCACTGACAACCTCCTCTCCTGGGAACTTTACTCTACGGACGGCCGTCAAGGCATTATATGATAAGGGCGGTCAGCCCCCACTGTGCTGCGCTCCCCATGACTGCAGTCATGCAATTGTCAGGGACTGTAGTTAGACCCGATCCAAAAGGATAGCCACAGCAGAAGGAGAAGAACAAATATGCAAAAGACGGTGCAATCTTTGTCCGCCTTCTATCTACACCACTGCCGCAGTACTAAGCACTAGATTGATTGAATCCCACAGCAAGATACATGACTGCGAGTAAACCCAGGAGCATAAAAAAATGCATATCTAGACAGCTGGGGTGCTATGCAGCTATACTCCCTGTAGTAATGTCTTTTACAAACATTGGTGACTTATAATTACAGCCTAGCAGACGACTTACAGACAAGGCAACGCCTCTAGCACAACTAGAAGTACTGAAGCAGCTGTCACATGTCAGATGGGCCTGAGATGTGTCATTCTACCCAAGCTCATTCGGCCTTTAAGTTGTGGATGAACATGACAAGTGACTGGCCATGTCCTACCTCTACCTACATCTCAGTGGTTCATCAATTTTTTTCTTTTTTTACACACCCTATTTTCCCTCTGCCTGATCAGCCAGTTAAGGTTTTTATCCTGAAAATGTATTTAAAAAAAATCTAGTTATCACTGCCATTGTGAAAGATTAGTTCTAAAATGTACTTTACGCGCTGCAGTATGTTACTTCCTAAATGGTTGTGGCCTTTCGCTTCCTCCTGGAACAAAAAGTTAGGTTTTTTTTGTGCTAGCCACATGATCTGGAGCAAGCGACTTTTCAAAAATTCATATCAGTACTCGGTGGTCTGTCTTAAAATTGTCCGCAAAAAGGGCGTGACCACTGACAGGGCAAATGTCAGATTCGTATTATTGCGTTTGAAATGGACAGTGTCTGATCGCATTTTATCACTATTTTGTTGTTTAAAAAGCTAAGCCCTAGAAGAAGCTTAGCAGAGTACCTAAAGTGCAGTCGTAAATAAAACTTTACTAACGTTGTTGGGGACCGTGTCAGGGGTATTAATAAGTAGGCAACTACAATGTAATACACCTTAAGAAACCAGCATTAATGCTACTTAATTTTGCGTAGGTGGATGCACTAAGCGAACCAACTTTAATCTGTACTAAGGCTTTTATGAGCAGCCAGTGAAGGACTCTTAAAAATGCATCCACCGTAATTAGTCATGTCTGGAGTCCTTGACATCAGATGTTGTAACATCCAGGATAATGTGCTACACGGCTAAATACTTATAAGGTCCCAAAGGCGAGACCCATTGGCTATGCCAATGCTTATTTTGGTCTGTCACCTCACGAAGAATAATAATCACTCACACCCTATGAAAAAACACCCAGGGTGTGGGGACCAATAGTTTTTGTTTTTCAGAAACAAACTCCAAATTTGGGAGTTTGTTTCTGGAAAACAAAAGGGTTTGGTGCATGGCTGCCTAAAAGATGATGGCCGACCATTTTTAATGCCTTCAAGGGAGCTACCATGGTGGCGGCTCATATCATACAAAGCTCACTGCCCGGCCAGCAGTGAACTCAAAGGGGCTAATTTACAAGCCCCTTGCGCCACCCGTCGTCACTTTTCCCATGTTAAAAATGACGCAAAAGTGGTGCAAGGGGCTTGTAAATAAGCCCCAAAATGTGGCGTGTAATTTCCTCCGCCACCCGGACAGACAGATTGTAGACTGCTAAGTGCTAAAAAGATATCACCTTAGTAGGGACTAAAGAGACATGGTGATTTTGGAAAGATTAGACAGCACATACAAACTCTCGAGTATTCTACAAGTGTTGGACAGCACAGATGGTCTTTGAGGAGACTCTACAGCACTTTGGAATTTAGTGAGGATTAAAACAACACACTTTGGGGTGATTAGACACACTGGGACATTGTAGTAATTAGGCAGCACACCGGACATTTGCACTGATTAAACCTGCACATAGGAACAGGCAGCACATAAGAGTATCGGAAGGATGAGAAAGCACATAGGCAATTTGGATGGATTAGACACTGCACCCAGGAACTTTGGAAGGATTAGACATCTCACACATAAACTGTGAAGTGATTAGACAACTCAGAGGAACTTTGGAATGAATAGGCAGCACAGAGTGTGTGGAGGGATTAAATCGCACACAGAAAGCTTCAAAGTAGGTTCATATATACACCCATATTAGGGGCATATTAACAACGGCCAGCGATAATTATCGCTGGCCGTGCTTAGCGATAATTATATTATCGCCGCCTATCTCTGGTATTTATCGCCCTGGTAGCGCGTTATTAACAACGCGTTACTCCAGGGCGATAAAGATTCCAGAGATAGCGAGAGTTATCGCCCTTTGCAGGGAACATCGCTGGTTTTCCAGCGATGTTCCCTTCAAACGGCGATAACCTTGCTGATACGACCCTGTGGTCGTATCAGCAGAATCCATCTCCTGTGTCTAACATAGGTAAGTCAGGATTATAGCAGACGTTAGATTTTGGCGAAAACGGCCGTTTTCGCCAAAATTTAACGTCTGCTATAATCCTGTGGGCTGCCTTGTAAATATCGCGATGTGCACATCAGCGATATTTGCAATGTAGCCCATCCGAGTACGCCAGTAACGCCCACTTTGCATCTCATTAGAGATGCAAAGATGAAGCGTTGAGAGAAAGAGCGATAGTGCAAGGATTCACGCGATAGCGTGACCTTGCTGATTAGGCGATAAGATTATCGCCGCTTTTCGTCCGAAAACGGACGCTAAAGCGGCGATAATTGTTTATCGCCTCGTTGTTAATATGCCCCTTAGGGTTTCCCTCGTAACTTTTCGTTGACCGAAATAAAAACAAGCCTGCATTTCCAATGTTTATTGTCAAATGCTTTATGCTAACTAACACATCTCTGACTTCAAAGATGGTCTATTTGATATTGTGAAATCAAAGGCAGAAATCAAACCTTTGTGTTCCATTAAATTCAGAAGGCTTTTATAAATACAGCCCTTGTTCTATGAAACAATATCTAATCTCGTTCATCACACTGCAGGTTTACAGTAATTGATGGCACATAGATGCCATTAATTTAAAATTAAAATAATATTTATGAAGAGTGCAAATAAAATGAGGCATGAGGTTGACACCATTGAGTCAATTTCAAATTAGTTTGTTTCCAGCAAATTTTGCAAATATGAGCCTTAATTTACACAACATGAAGAAATTAGCTGTGGGCTGCACTGTAGATTATTATTGTTAGGGTGAGCTGGACAGGGGTGAAACATCTACTACACCTAATAACTGCCGCGGTCCGTGCAGGTAACAGCGGTGGGGCGGTGGGGCCGGGTAAGGGGGGATTTCGAGGGACGATGCAGAGGGAAAATTAATTATGTATTTAATTTTCCCTCGGCATCGTCCCTCAAAATCCCCCCTTACCCGGCCCCACCGCCCCACCGCTGTTACCTGCACGGACCGTGGCTGAAAAAATGTGCTTCAAAATGTCCAATTGGAACTATTTTTCACAACCTGTACATCAGTTTTTCTTAACTACATCGTATGCTTGCGTCAAAATAGTATTTACCCTGAAAGTGCTTTTTATTTTATCGTGTACTCTTATGAACGGATGCACACATAAAGGTGGCTCCAAAAAGTACGATTTACACATGTGGGTTACTCAATGGCTTTAGACTCATACGTTGTTAGAGTTCTCTGCTCGGTGTTGTCTACTCCCTTAATTAAAGTACATATTATGCCATCTGTCATTACCATAATTGGTTCTCGGCTTATGCTGACTCTGTAAACTGCATTTTAATTTTGCATTAATTTAAGACATTTTTATTGCCTCAATTATTTATCTCCAATATACCTTTCAATGAGTCATAGTCCAGTGACGCAAGACCTGAACCATGTGGGGTCCGTAAGGGAACACAATAAGAATCTTCATGGTCACTATGCTTGTCTTTGTTACTTTGGCAAATGAAAGCAAGAAATGTGATAACATCAAAGGAATTTAAATTGGTAAGGCTTACTACTAAGATCTATTTTTTCCAATGACAAGTTAGTAACTCGTTCATCTCAAAATTCTTCTATTCCAGTCCTACGGCAGGTACCAGCTTCACCTGCTAAAAAAGGTGAAACCGTTTCTTCCAGAAAGCAAAAGCGACTTCAGAAATGCTGTTCAAGCTCTGGTACTCTCGCATCAGGATGGTGGTAAAACCCTGCTCAATGGGCTCACAGGCTCCACAGTGGCACCCCAAAAAGGGCATCATAAGGGGCAGCACATCTCATCCAGGGTTGGAAGAAATATGATCACATCACCCCCATCTTAACTGAACTCTTTTCGTTCCCCTTGCCGCCCCGCACCATCTTCAAAACCAGCTGTGTTACTTACAAAGCCATCACGACCAGCACCCCCTTTATACTGCAGACGAGCTAACCATCCCTGATGGTCACGGCCGGACTGGGAACGCAAACCGGCCCTAGCAATTGAGTCAGACCGGCCGAAGGAGGAGGTGGGGGGTGCATGGAAAACACTACAGCTGCTTTGTTACCGGTAACACAAACGGCCCCCCAGGGGTCCAAAACCGCCCCCCACCCTGCTGACCCACCGGGGAAACGCCCGGTGCCCGCTATGGCCACTCCAGCCCTGCTGATGGTTCCCAGCACACCAGCAGCCATGACACCATCGGACTGCAGACTAAAAAGTGTGAAAAAATAAAAACACAGGGCAGAAAGCCTTCTCCATCTATGCACCCAGGATCTGGGCCAACATACCGGTATCATCAGCACTGCCCCAACACTGCTGCAGTTCAGGAAACAGTTGAAGATTCAGCACTTTGTAGAACACTACATTAAAATGCATCAACCATCCATAGCCCAGCTACGTCTCCCCTAAAACCTGTTGACTTTATGCTTGTCTTTGACCCTGTTAAGCGCTCCTCTGGCTTCTAACTAGGTTCATACTAAAGAAATACTATAAACATACATATATACATATATAAACGCCACTGACAACTTTTGAAGTTTTTCTGGCTACAAAATCAGAAACCAAAATCTAAGGTTATAACACTGTCCTCAATGTCTGCAAGATCCGACTTCAAATGTTTGTAATTTCAGCAGCAGAAAGACCTTTTTAGTACATCTGGGTATCCATTCTGGAGGTATTATCAGAAATTTAGAGGGTTTGATGGAATGGGAGAAGAGCTGTAAGTGGTTGGTTCATCCACCCTGCAAAACCAGTGTTTTCCCCCTGTTTCATTGAGAGGCAGGCCAATGACCAGGTTTTGGATAGTAGAGTCTCTGCTGGTGCTGCTGTCACAATCCTCTTTGCAGGAGCTCATTCAAGACCCGGCCAATGCGTTAGAAGGCCGACACTGTGAACTTTCATGATTATTTTTTCCCGCCCACCACCGTCATGAGATATAATCTCCAAATCAGCTATGCCAATGAGGTAAATGTCACTTTCAACACTCTATGCTAATGTTTGGGTGGAGAGTAGAAACAAAACTTAAAATCTTACTTGGAAATCTAGAGTTCTAAAGGAGGGTGCGGTTATCTGGGCTTATTATGCAAGTTTCCTCCTGCCTAAAAGAGAAACTGGCACTAATCTCCCAAACAGATCCAAATAGATCAGCCCATTTTGTCACAGTAGACGCTAAACATGGTTCTTTTTACTGACTGTATTAATTCCAATTCAGACTCACATATATATTAAGGGACTAAATAAGTGCAGAACTATATGAAATGGATATATTATGGCATAGACCATTCCATAAGTTAAGAGGCTGGAGTTGTTTGTAGACCATATTTTAGTCAACAATGAGAAGCAGGAAAATGACAGCCTTCCACATGCATCATGAAACATTGAGGGTTCCTTTTAGTGTGGGGGAGGTGATAGGCAATACTCAAGAACGTGAAGGATTCCATTCTCTTCCTACTCTTGGTTTTCCCACCTCAAGTAGAGTTGCGCACACCAACCAGTTTCCAATGGCAGAACCGCCACTTGTTCCGCTGTCAGATATCCTTTTGCTTGTGAGTCAGATGCCTGCCAGTTTTTTCAGCATCAAGTCTAGATTGTATCATGGGTGAGGAGAGAGAAAAGGCATAGAAGACTAGAAGACTGTGCCTGTCATTCCTACAGTGGAAGTTCTAGGGCTTCCATGGATCCACTACCCAACATTTGTGGTGTTGGGTAGTGGATCCAAATATGCCTTGTTGAGCATGAACTACCACTCATATATTTGTCGCCCTGTTTCAAAAAGATGTTATTGGTTGCCTTGGTGTTCTGATGGAACTATTACTGACAGTGCTATCTAGCTAAGAATGAATATAACTAACAATACATAAGTGAGTGAGCAACAGTGTGTTATTGAAGGGTCTCATCCTGCATAAGCAAAACAGGATTTTATCATGTAATCTCTATCGTTTATTTACATTTCTCATTTGTTGTGGGTTATTGTACGGAGTGGTGTGTTGCAATCTTTATTCTTGTTGTTTTCAACATGCCATTAGAGTATCAATCCTTAATATTGTTCAATTGTCGAGATTTATTTTTATTTTTGCAATATTTCTGAGATCTTTGGACCTTTTAATTCAAGTAGGTAGAATAGATATTTTCCTACGAATGCTCTACTTAAAAACCTAAAATTGCCCGTTGCATACATCAAAGAACAAAACAATTATAAAGAAGCAGATGGGCAGTTTCATCACAGGAACACTTCAAAAAGGGACCCTGCGTATTATTAGTCCCCTAATTTAAACTGCAGTTCATTCTTTTTCTCTTTCAGGTTCAATGTTTTTCACAGCGAGCGTTGATGCTATGTGAACCTGCAGTGATTAAAATACAACACAATCACTACAATGTGGTGTATGGATCAGGAGTTATAAAATATTCAGAAACATCCGTAGAAAATAAAAAATAAGCTAATAAACTGATATAATCCAAATGGGTGTGGTTTAACAAATCCAGCAGGCACACAACTTTAAAAAATAGAGCAATCCGACTGGCCGGGAGGACTTTTCTTTCATGTCGGCCGCCTCGTTGCGCAGGAGTGAGAGGCTCCCATGAGTCCATGCGAACTTGAAATCTGATTGGCTGGCCACATCCTGAACAACAAGCATTGGAAATGCAATAGGTCTCGCATTTCCTTGAGTTACAGCTATTGGTGTTGTAAATGACAATGTCTTTTACCTAAGTTTTATGGAGTGTATGTATGTGGTGTGTAGTGGAATTTTGTGGTTTGGATTGGAATTGTTCGGCATGGAATCCTGTGGTGTGGAGTGGATTTGTGTAGTGGAATTATGTGGCATGGTGTGCAGTGGAAATATGTGGAAAGTAATTAGGAGACAACGATTAAAATACATAAATACACATGCTTACGTATAAAGGTGCACCTAAACAATCATGCAAGCAAATATAAAGGCTCAAGATATAAGACATGTGTGCACATAGAAGTAACACTCATACGTAAGCATTTAAACAGACACACAAGCTAACATAACACAACAAGACCAAAGCTGAGTAGTAATTTTATTAAAGAAAAGCAGCATACCGATTTACCTGCACACTGTGGGGCAGATTTACAAGCCCCCTGCGCCACCAGTAGGTCACTTTTTGTGACGTACTGGTGGCGCAGGGGGCTGCTCCATATTTACAAGGAGAGGAAAAGCCACCCTGCGTGACTTTTCCTCTCCTTGTAAATACGGCCCCTTCACACGCAGCACTTTGCGGTGAAGGGGCGTTCCATGGGTGTTGCTGTGGATGTTCCCACGCAACACTCAGGGAACAAGACACATCTCCAGAATTACGAGAAATCGTAACTCTGGAGATGCGTCTGAAAGCTACGTCACCCTAGAGGTGGCGTAGCGAGGTGCACCAAGGAGAAATGTTTTCATTTCTTCTGGTTTTTCCTCTTTCAATGCGTGCTGCATTCTGCAGCACGCATTGAAAGAGGAAAATGGGTGTAGTGATTGTTTTTGTGCAGGAAGGTTCCCCTTCCTGCACAAAAACAATCTCCCCACGCACGCAGGCATCCTTGCACCATGGTGCAAGGGTGCCTGCGCCAGCGCAGGGCTGCAGTTTGTGCGCCAGCGCAGGGGAAGCACAAGGATGCGACATATTCTTGTAAATATGTCGCATCCCTGTGCTTTCCAAACTAACGCAGCATGGCGCAGCAAAATGACTTGCTGCTCCGTGCTGCGTTAGTTTATTGTAAATCTGCCCCTTAGTTTTGAAATAGAGAAATAGTGACCATGCGTGTTTTGGGCACACAGGCGCCATTGTACTTTGCATTCTGGAACTTGTAGTTTGACAATTATGATTAAATGTAGGACCTTAAACATTCAAGCAAGCAAAGTGTAGTTGGGTTTGGAGCTAAGCTTTAAAGAAGGTGTCACAAGAACTAAACTCCTTTTGACAACAATGTTTTTTTTTGTAGTTTTTATAAAGAGTGAACTCGACCCGAAGGTATTGGAGCGCTTTACATGAGCACCAGTTACATTACACAAGGACACATTCACTTTTTGTAGGCAGGGAGAGATTACGTGATTTGCACAGTATCACAGGATGTTGATCCATCGCTGGGATTCAAACCGGGTTCCCCAGTTCCAAAGTTGGAAGCTCTGCCGTAATGCCACCACTATAGCAGACTTTGTTGCCAATTTCTTTAAGGTCAGTGCGTAAAAGATAATAACAATATTGACCCCACCCAGGGATCCCAAATTATGGGTCACCAGGAGATGTGTTCCCATCACAAGCAGAGCGTCCCCCTCTACCCGGGGCCAGCACTGCACCAGAGGCATTACACAGAAGAGATGTGGAAACACAGAGCCAGTGGTGAGTGAAGTCAGGCATGGAGGGCTTCCCTTCAGAGGAGGCGGTGGAGAGACAGTAGGTCAGTCCCACCCCCTCCTGCAGCCCAGACTAAGAGACTGTTTCCCTTTCACGGACTTCCCAGAGCTGGAAAAAGTCCCCAGTGGCCAAAGAACCGGAGAAGGGCGCGGGCAGGGGGGTGAGGGGTGGGGGGTAGTAGCTGTCTGCAGTGGAGTCACAGGATGGGTATGAGAAATCGGAAACTGTGAGAACGGAGAAGTGACAATGCGGGTTGATGCTGATGTGCAGCAGGTGCTGCTACTTTCATTATCCCTCTATTTGAAAGTGGTTGAGTGGATTGGTAGTCATTGGTACTCAGTCGCGGCCGTGTAGGAGTGCCGGCTGGGCGGTGACGTGGGGTGGGGGAGGGTCAGGGTGGGGGGGTAGCAAAGTACGGATTACGGACCAATACAGGTAAGTAAACATTTAAATCAATAAATCGAATTTCGTTGCGCGCACTTCATCGCCAAATGCGATGCAGTGCGCACAACGAAATTCGTTTTATTGATTTAAATGTTTACTTACCTGTATTGGTCCGTAATCCGTACTTTGCTACCCCCCACCCCGCCTCCCCCGCCCCACGTCACCGCCCGGCCGGCACTCCTACACGGACCGCGACTGTTGGTACTTCAGCTTCACCCATCTCTACCCTCCTAGAGCCATGTTGATCCACGAACTCACCTTGATTCTCTCACCGGAGATGTCTTCTGTGCGCTCCCGGAAGTCCACACCGATGGTGGCCTCTGTGCGCTGGGGAAGCGACCCCTGCAGAAGCAGTAAGTCAGGCAGGTTTTCCCCACATTGGAGTCTCCGATGACGATGATCTTAAAGATGCGGGAGCGGGTTGAGGGTAGCACGGCTGAGGCACTGCTGGCTGTCAGGCTCTGCTCTAGCAACGACTCAGCCCAGGAGGTGTCAGGCACAGGAACCAGCACGGAGGGTGAAGCCATGGCCGGGAGGGTCGCGAGCCGCCTCGTCGTGAGACAGAACACAAAGGCGCAAGAGGCAGAGAACCCGGTCTCAGCTCACCAGCTCCAGTCACTGTCCGCGGGCCATTCCGGGCTGCTGGTCTCCGCGCCTGGCTGCTGCTGCCAACTGTGAACACACTTTAATTAAAACACGCGGTTGTCCGACATTTGATAGTTACAGACCTCCCGAAAAAAAAAAAAAAGAAAGAGGCTACAATCATATTTTAAAAGCACACGTGATAAATGTAACACGGCCGACATTACATAAGAGCACACAACGGAGGGCTCCTCTGCAGGGCGTTGCCAGGGCTCCTCTGCAGGACGTTGCCATTGTGCTAATACAAGAAAAAAGTGCTTAGCGGCTAATTAAAAGATACTGTGTCACGCCGCGAGTAAAAGATCCAGTCCGGGTGGGCGGGCCAAAAGGAGACAGGGAGGTAACAAGGAGGGACTAAAAAGCCTCACTGACAATAAAAAGCCAGGGTTTAGCATGCAGGATGACGCAAGCCAATGGAAAGAAGGGGCGGAGCCTAGACTCCACTTCTGAAATTGGCTTAATTACAAGAAGCCTCACAGAGCGAGCAGCGCATGCACGCTGCAACGCTAGGCCGCCATACAGGACTAGGGGGCTCGGCCCACGTGTCTTGAAAATAAACAAATAAGGTATAAGAAGGCTGGGTATGGGTGCCCTGATCCCCTGGACCATGCAGGGTAGTCCCAGAAGGATACCCCACCCCCTGGATCACATTACATAAAAAAACAAAGATTTCGGGCGCTGCAATCAAGCAGGAGTCCCGTGGGTGCTAGTGCTGGCCCCTAGGCTCCTGTTGGAAATCCATAGGTGCCAGCACGACCAGGAAAACAATTTCTTTTTAAAATGAGGGATTGGTGTCAAAAGGGAGATTTGGCTGGCGGCAGTAGAGCGGGTGTTAGGCCAGGCCATGCAGGCGGGGGGGGGGGCTTGGCATAGTTAGGTATGGTAATACTATCTTGCTATACGTTAAAAAAGAATCCTAAAAAAACCCATCGGTTATAGTTAGGTGAAAATATCAGTTAAAACGTAACATTTTCAACTCAAAAAACACCAAAATGCACCAGTTATAGTTTATCTATAACTTGCACCCTTCACTATGTACTGCTTATACTGTCACATATTTCAACACTCCTGACATGTTTTTATGACATCACTGATAACATCACTGATGACAAATGAAAGGCCATCATTGATGACATCACTGTGCACGGCGAGGGTGCAAGTTATAGTTACTTGAGTTAACTATGTTTGGCGAATTTCAGTACTATTTTTGATTTTAAATTGTTACATTTTAACTGATATTTTCACTTAACTATAACATCATCATCATAACATGAAAATATATACATATATATATAGTATATATTTCTTGTTAAGGTAATAATTAAAATTTCACACACCCCTAGGTAAGAATAGTAAACCAGTACTTATTAATATATACATACTTTGACAATAATGAGATAGTAGTTATTTTTAGCATGTCCAGTGCCAGCTTCCTGTTGCTGCTGTGACTTCACGCCAGCCCAGTGGGGCTCACCTCTGTTACTGCATATTGTTTTTAGCCTTTATTACTGCTTAGCCTTTAATCTGTTGTTTTTAGCTTTTATTCTGCTCAGGCTTTATACTACTGTTGCTTGTTTTTCCACTGTACTGTTTGTTTTAGCCTTTATTTCACCACCGCTCTTCTCGCTTGCCTTACCAGCATTTCCTAGCTCATTCCCTCCTGCTTCCCGCCGCTTGCAGAGACCCGCCCACCGCCCAGGACCTACTTATGGAGGCTGCAGCACGACTCCAGTAGCAGGTCTTGTGTCAACTTCCCGTTGCTGCTGCGACTTCACACCAGAGCCGTGAGTCTCACCACTGTTGCTGCAATCTTGCTGTAATCTGTTAGCCTTTAGTACTGCTTAGCATTTCATCTGTTTTTTTAGCTTTTATTCTGCTCATGCTTTATACTACTGTTTTCCACTGTACTGTTTGCTTTAGCCTTGATTTCACCGCCGCTCTGCCCACTCACCTTTCCGCCGTTTCCCTGCTCTTTCCCTCCCGCTTCCAGATGCTTGCAGAGCCCAGCCCACTGCCCAGGACCTACTTATTGTGCAGTGCCAGTGCACCAAAGGCAAGCCTGTGTGGCCCATCTGCTCCTGGACCGCACTGAGTGCCAGATACCCTGGCCCTGCCACCCCGCGCAGCTACACAGCCGCTGATCTCCAAGCCCTAGACGTATCAACAATAACCATTGCTGCCGTACATCTCCACACACAACCAGAGGGACGTTCTCCTGCAAGAACTGCCACTTCACCTGCAGCACAGAAGGAACCAACAACGGAGACACTGCAAACACAACCATGTCCACCATGCCAACGAGACCAACACAGCACAACTCTAGTACATTCTAATCAATACTCAATCACTCGGTAAATACGCCACGGAAATCTGGGACATGATCTCATACCTCACCCCAATGTCATCATCTTCACAGAGACCTAGCTGAAGCTCGCCTCCGCGCCGGACATTGCCATCGCCACCACTGAAGGCTACAAGATAACAGACCAGGACCGAACCAACAAACACGGAGGTGGAATCGCCATTATCTACAAGGACAACATCTGCTGCACAACCTCCTCAGATGACTTGGCCTTGACAACAGAGCACCTCAACTTCCAACTCCACACAGGCAGAAAAAGCACCATCAGAGGTACCCTTGCCTACAGGCCACCAGCAACATGCCCCAGCTTCTGCAACTCCATCCCTGACCTCTTCGCCCCAATCAACATTGACTGTGAGCACTATATCTTCCTAGGAGATCTGAACTCCCAACTCAACGACCCCAGGAACACCAACACAACCGACCCCCTGGAAAGCATGAACAACTTGGCCCTCAAGCAACTAGTCACCGATCCCACCCCCATTGCTGGACACACGCTCGATCCCATTTTCACGTCCAGCGACAGAGTCAAGTATAACCACGCCACACAGCTCACCTGGACCGACCACTACAGTGTCGATTTCACCATCACAGGACCCACCAACACTGGCATCAGGCCCCCCAAATTCATGAGCAGAGTCTGGAAAAAGGTTTCAGAAGACCAGTGGAACAGCGCTCCCAACTTCCATCGTCCAAGCACAACATCCAACCCAGAGCAGACTGCAAAGAAGTTCTCCCAGTGGATCACAGAATGCGCCGACACAATCGCCCCTGCCAAGCCAGCCAAGTCCAAAGGTCCCACCAGAAAAGCCAGCTGGTTCACAGCAGAACTGAAATCCACCAAATGCAACTGCAGGCAACTAGAAAGGAAGTGGGGCACCAGCAAAGAAACAGGAGACCTCATCGCATTCAGGACACCACATACAGCATCAGCGCCTACTGAAAGAAACAAAGAACAACCCACTAGCAGACCACATAGAAGCCAGCACGAACCACAGCAAGGAGCTCTTCGACATTGTGAAGGAGTTCTCCGACCCCGCAGCCAACAAGAATGACATCACCCCCCCAAAAAAACTGTGTGACACCCTGGCAAACTTCTTCCATGACAATCCAAGCCACAATCGCCATCACAAACTCCGTGCAATCGGGAGCACCCACAGACCCCTGTCCCCACCACGTCTTCAACCTCGGAAGTAAGACGATTGGTGAAGAGTTCAAGAAAGTTCTGAACACCTCTCTGAGGTTCCCTGACGACTGGAAACATGCAGTAGTGAGGCCCCTCCTGAAGAAACCAAAGAACTATCACCCCTTCTCCCCTTTCCATCAAAAGTTCTCAAGAAAGCAATCAACCAGCAACTCATTGAAAACCTGGAACACAACAATATCCTGGACCCCTCGCAATACGGATTCCGAGCCAACGACAGCACCGAGACAGCCCTGATCGCAGCCGCTGATGACATCAGGTCTCTCCTAGACCATGGCGAAATCATAGCCCTAATTCTCCTGGACCTATCAGCTGCCTTCGACACCATCTCCCATCACCTCCTGATCAACAGACTCCACCACATCGGAATCCAGGGAGATGCCCCTAAATGGATCACCTCATATCTCACCAGTAGAACACAAAGAATTTGTCTACCACAATTCACCACAGAAACCAAGAAGATCATCTGCGGCGTCCCCCAAGGATCATCTCTCAGTCCCACCCTCTTCAATGCCAGAGTCAACTTCCACAGATCTATGATGAACATCGCTGACTGGATGAAGGACAACTGCTTCAAGCTGAATATAGGGCAGATAGAA
The DNA here is from genome assembly GCA_963921515.1 of Calotriton arnoldi. NCBI lineage: Eukaryota > Metazoa > Chordata > Amphibia > Caudata > Salamandridae > Calotriton > Calotriton arnoldi. Next base: position 19,950 of record CAWUFW010002519.1, on the reverse strand, counting down.
GTGCTCATCTTTGAGAACAACACCTCGCCATGGAACAACACATGGTGGCCTGCAGAACTCTGCCCATCCCTGACCCAATAGACCATGCCCACAACCTTGGCATCATCTTGGACAGCAAGCTATACATGAAGCAACAGGTAAAAGCAGTCTTATCCACCTGCTTCCACACCCTATGCATGCTCCGCAAGATCTTCAGGTGGCTCCCAGTCAACACCAAAAGGACCATCATGCAGGACCTTGTCACCAGCAGGCTGGACTATGGAAACACACTCTACGTAGGAATCAACGCAACCTCCTGAAGAGACTAGAGAAAATAAAAAACTCTGCAGCAAGACTCATCCTCGACCTCCCCAGACGGACCCACATCACACCACACCTTAAGAAGTGACACTGGCTCCCGATCCAGAAGCGATGCCAGTTCAAGATGCTGACCCATGCATGCAAAGCCCTGAACAACGAAAAACCAGCATATATCAACAAACGCATGACATTCCACCAACCAAACACCCACGATCCGCCTCCATCTTCCTCGCAGACGTCCCCCGGATCTGTCGAGCCAACAGTGGAGAACGCTCATTCTCACATCTGGCGGCCAAAGCTTAGAACAACATACCCCATGCACCTCAGGACCGCTTCATCACTCCAGCAATTTAGGAGAGAACTCAAGACCTGGTTGTTAGAATGAACATATCACCTCGCAGCAGCTAGCAGCCCTAGGGCCTTGAGACCTTCATGGGTGATTTGCCTTGCTTTATAAGTGATTGATTGATTGACTGATGTTTACAAGTCTATGTGAAAAACTGGATATTCTGGTATTCGCCACACTGGAGCCTCAAACGTCTTTGCTAAAAGCTCCATGTGGGGCAATGTTAGAAATCGTAGGTGCTGAGATCGAGTCTTTGTTAGCAGACATGCACCATTTCTTGGCTCTCACAGTTTTCCTATGACTTTGAAACTGTCATTGGGTAGAAATCTGTCAGCGGGGTAAGTATAGAAGCCATGATGTTGTCAGTTGCATGTTTTTTGTGTTCTCCTTGGAGACTCAATTGTGCAGCAAAGAAGCAAATAATTGTAACAAAGCTGCATCTTTGTCATGCATACTTGGCGCCATAGCTCAGTCCTACAGAGAATATTTTCAAGGCTGCAATCTTTGTGAAAGATCTGTTGTTTTCTTCTTGATGCCCCAGAGGTCGTCAAACTTCCAGGAAGGGCCTCTTAGACTTTAGGCCACAGGTTCAGGTTGGGAAGAAAAACACCCTTTCCCCACTTTGGCAACTTTTCCTTTCCAGTCAGCTTCCAGCTTTGAGAACAGCTGGAGCAGTTCTAACAGCATGCAGGTAGCTATGACTGGCAAATGTTCTTAAGCGGTTCCAGGTAGAGTTGCAATACATTCTCTACATTTATGGCAAAAGAAACTAGGGGCATATTATCAAGGGCCTTATCTCCGCTTTTTTGGCTTTAAAAGCCAAAAAAGCGGAGATAATGTTTTCGCCCTATTTGCAAGCTGGTGCTAACATGCATTAGCGCATGTTAGCAGCCGTTTTGCTGACGCCTCGCTTTGTATCTCTAATGAGATGCAAAGTGGGCGTCACTGGGCGTACCCCTGACGGACTACCTTGTTAAATATCGCTAAATGCACATCGCGATATTTACAAGGTGGCCCCAGGATTTTAGCAGACGTTAGTTTTTGGCGAAAACCGCGGTTTTCGCAGAAAACTAACGTCTGCTAAAATGCTGACTTACCTATACCTGTCATTGGGGGTGGATTATGCTGATACGACCACAGGGTCGTATCAGCAAAGTTATCGCCGTTTTCCATGGAACATCGCTGGAAAACCAGCATTGTTCCATGGGAAACGGAGATATCCCCGCTATCGCTGGAATTTTTATCGCCTCAGTGATACGCGTTGTTGATAACGCGCTAACCGGGCAATAAATTCCAGCGATAGACGGCGATAAATAAAAAAGCGCTAAGCGCGCTTTGCGATATTTATCGCCGTCTATTGTTAATATGCCCCTTTGTTCCTATTTCCAAAAGCTAATTTACTGCAAAACCAGGTTCTCAATTCTTTGTTTTCCAGTTTTCCAAAATAGCTGATCCAGGTTTGGCCAGGAACTATTCTCTTTCTCTGTCCTCACTCCAAAACCAATCCGCGTCAGCCCCCCCAGAAGCCAAGAGAAAATTTCCACTCCTTTTAAGTACTTCTGCTTTCCTCATATATGTAGAGAGGATCCTCTACATTGGCAATATCCATTAATTCCAAAGAAGAGACGTGTCAAGTGTCTCATTGGTATGCCAATGTCATAACAGAAAGGAACCAAGGCAGAGGGACCTTTGTAAAGAGAAGTATGAGAAACCAGGACCAGTTTGCAGGGTCCCCCCACTTGTTTGGCCCTATTTTGACTACTAGATCCTGGGTTTCTGACTGACCGTGCCCTGGGCTCTTCTAACCAGACCCAGGGTCTGTGCGCTGTGTAAAAGGTACATGTAATTAGGTATAATTACAATTGTTACTGACAACCTGCCTGTAAGTCCCTAGTATATGGAAGGGCATGTAAGTTTAAAGGCCCAGTAGATTTAATGCACTTAAGTGTGCACTACTATGGTGCCTGATGTCATTTTAAAAGACAGCCTTGAATTGCAGGTTGGCTTTAAACTTAAATTATATGCAAATTAGACTTTGGAATTAAAGGAACTTCCAAAGTCTCAAACTACCTTATTTTTACATATGTCACCCCTTAGGTCTCCCCAGGTTCCCCAGGGTGTCTTCTAACTATAAGCATGGGCATTAAAAAAGATGTTTTATATGCCCTGGTGAGGGAAAAACTGCCAATTTCATTTTCCCATTATAGCACAATAGCTCAATAGGCTAACATGGGAATACTTTATTAAAGTGCAAATACTGAAAGAAAGGAGCTAAAAAGATACTTCAGAGTATCAAAACTGATAGAATAAATTCAACAACTTGCCGCTGTTAGATTTATTATAATTATCCCCGAGAAATAAGTTATAAAACCTTCTTTTCTGTAAGCCAAAATGCAGCCTTACAGCAGCCCTCTTCTGATTAGCAGGCCTCTGCCAGGCTGAGGCAAGCTGTCTTAATGAGGTGTGAAGTGGCCTGACTAGAGACAAAGGATTTTCTGTGGGAGGAGAATTGTAAGCAGCAGAGCAAAAGCCAAGATGGGGGTGTAGTAGCCCAACTGGTCTTCAAAGACAGAATGACAGTTTAGGGCATCACAGGATCACCCCCACATCCTTCACTCCCCAGCCAGACAGGAGCCCCTGTAATTAGATTAGCAGAGGAGTTGGAAGGGGAGTGTTAAGGACACTTAGCCACACCAGTGGGAGGGCTTAGCCAAATCTTAACCTCCAGGAGAAAGTCTCTACATTTTAGATTTTGGAGGAATAGTGCTATATGGTGAATATGCCACACTTTGGAGGAAGTTTTCATCCTTCTTTGTGCCATCCTGCCCCCTATTGGTCAGGGGTGCCCCCATGCTTGTCACCTAGGAACACTGGGCAAAAATGGGAGAGCTGCACAGCAACTCAGATCCCTGCCTGAAACAACAAGGAGAAGAAGGACTGCCCTGCTGTAACCTGATCTGCACCCAAAGGATTGCACTCTGAAAGACTGTACCTGCTGCACAATCTGGAACTACCGCCCTAAGGACTTTGCATGGCTTCACAAGGATTAAGGAGTGGACTCCCTGAACACAACAGGTGCAAAGAGCCTCACCTCCACCAAGAAGTTCCAGGCTGGAAGGTGTCCAGGGTACATTTAAAGAGCTGGCCAGGTGCATTCTGGGAAACAAAGTCTCAGCGTCCCAAGGACCATCTCAGAGCTTCTAGACACTTGGATGTGTGTTGTGGACATTTTAGAATCCCAAAAGGGCCTTTTTGAAGAAGATCCAGATGTTTGGAGAAGATTGGTGAATTAATTTTTGGTGAAAAGCTCCATAAGGTGACTGACCTGTCGACGAAAGTCAAGCCGCTGCCACCAATCCACGACCCGCCTGGATTTCAGGTTCATCCCGCTTAAAGCTCTGGAGCTCTAGACTTCCGGGATTTCACCGAGACTAAGGGGTCGATTCCGATTCGGGCCGGAAAAAGCACCGACCGACTCGGATCCGGAAAAAATACCGACCGACACGTACCAGTGGCGCCCGACACGCCAAGTATGATGCAAGCCGCGATAAATCCGACCGACACGTCAGGAAACCAAGCCGACCGACCGAGCCGCTCGGAAAATAGCAATCCGGCCGGAAAAACACGCGAATCCAACCGACCGACACGCACCCGGAACAAATCCGACCGAATCGTACCCGCCAACTCCAACCCGCAAAGTACGATGCAAGGCGCGAAAAACACGACCGAGTCGGACGGAGGACAAGCCGTACGACCGACACGCATACAAAACCGAGCCGAAGCAATACAATACACCGCGACCGACGCGTACGCAGCATACAAAACTGCACAAACACAGCGTGAACGAAACGGAAAACACCGTACGAGACCAATGCAGGGTCCGACTCGGTCACAAGAACGTTTCCAACATACACAAACAGCACAAAGGAAAAATCAACCAAAAAAAGGCCAAACAAGCAATTACCAAGCCAATAAATACTGGGGGGGTGGGGACAGAGAACAAAGACACACCCACAACTCCACCTATATAAAGGACACAAATCACTACCATGAGCCTTTGCAAATGCCATTTCACTGCCAGCACCCAAGAGAAAGCAACCACACACCCACAGCTCATCCCTCACACAAGCCACACACCATCAGCACACCAACAAATACCTACCTCACATACACCCAGCAAAACACACACTCACACACCCTCACCTGCACACCAACACACACATCACTCACCATCACCACCCATCACCATGCCCCCCAAGAAGAATCCCAAGTTCCTAGATTGTGAATTGGAAGTCCTGGTAGACGAGATCCTCAGGGTGGAGCCACAGCTGTTTGGCACTCTGGTCCAACAGACCCCCATGTCGCAGAAAACCAAGATGTGGGAGAGGATCATCAACAGGGTGAACGCACAATCATCATGTCGGCGCACAAAGACGGACATCCAGAACAGGTGGTATGACGTGCGCAGGAGGGTACGGGACCTGCTGAAGATAGACTACAGCAACAGCCAACAGACCGGCAGTGGCCCTCCTGCCAAGCCAATATACCTCAGGCCCTGGGAGGAGAAGGTGCGGGCCATCCTTCCGCCAGTGAGCGTATATGGACTAGAGAACATCCCAGAGCCTGGTGAGTACACAACAAATGTACACAATAAACTGCCACAAAACACACACATCACTGTCAAGGGGAGAGTCAAACCATGCACACATAGCAATTACACAGCAACTAGAACAGAATCATCCCAAAATGTGTATGTCAGTCAGATAAACACAACACATGCCATCAAAAAAGTCACATCCAACTGTGCCAACACATGTACAAACACAACCACAACTACAGCTAGGCAGTGGCACAAATAGAACTAACAAACACATCCACACATGTAGCCACCACAACAACACCAACACACAGTGAAGACCACTCAAAGGAAGGAATTCTGTGTATGCTGGCCAAGTCAGTGTAGCCAATAGCATCATGGGAGTCGCAGTCACACATATTGCCCGCCCCAAAACTGTCCCATCAACACCACCATGAACCATGCGCACATCACAGGGAGTGGAGAAGGACTCACAAGATGGCTGACACTGGCTACTGCTGTGGGGAGCACAAGGCCCTGCTGCCAACTGTGCACCAACAAACAGCAGGACACCACTGACTGACATCCTGAGAGACAACTTCCACTCCCTGCAATGCAAGCACGTTCCATGGTGGGCTATCTGGCTGGCTGGGTGGGAAGGGGGACTTGCAGCACTGACTATAGTCACCAGCACCTCCCCTCACACCCCCCCAACACAAACTCCACAGTACCCACCTGGTAGAATGCAATGCCCTCCATCCTAACACAAGATCCCACAAAGCACCACCACCCTGGGTTATGTTGTGTGAAGCACAGGGACACTCTTGGGACTCTTAGCCAAACAACTGCCAGGACAACACTCCCAGCCATCCTGTCAGCACAGCCAGCCCACCCCACAGGGAAGCAGAGTCAAAAGGAAGGAAGCATGGGCATGCTGGGAAGGGGGTGGAGGCAATAGCATGATGGGAGACGTAGTCACAGACATAGCTCACCCCCACAACTGTCCCATCAACACCACCCTGAACCATGCTCACATCACAGGGAGTGGAGAAGGACTCACAAGATGGCTGACACTGGCTACTGCTGTGGGGAGCACAAGGCCCTGCTGCCAACTGTGCACCAACAAACAGCAGGACACCACTGACTGACATCCTGAGAGACAACTTCCACTCCCTGCAATGCAAGCACGTTCCATGGTGGGCTATCTGGCTGGCTGGGTGGGAAGGGGGACTTGCAGCACTGACTATAGTCACCAGCACCTCCCCTCACACCCCCCCAACACAAACTCCACAGTACCCACCTGGTAGAATGCAATGCCCTCCATCCTAACACAAGATCCCACAAAGCACCACCACCCTGGGTTATGTTGTGTGAAGCACAGGGACACTCTTGGGACTCTTAGCCAAACAACTGCCAGGACAACACTCCCAGCCATCCTGTCAGCACAGCCAGCCCACCCCACAGGGAAGCAGAGTCAAAAGGAAGGAAGCATGGGCATGCTGGGAAGGGGGTGGAGGCAATAGCATGATGGGAGACGTAGTCACAGACATAGCTCACCCCCACAACTGTCCCATCAACACCACCCTGAACCATGCTCACATCACAGGGAGTGGAGAAGGACTCACAAGATGGCTGACACTGGCTACTGCTGTGGGGAGCACAAGGCCCTGCTGCCAACTGTGCACCAACAAACAGCAGGACACCACTGACTGACATCCTGAGAGACAACTTCCACTCCCTGCAATGCAAGCACGTTCCATGGTGGGATATCTGGCTGGCTGGGTGGGAAGGGGGACTTGCAGCACTGACTATAGTCACCAGCACCTCCCCTCACACCCCCCCAACACAAACTCCACAGTACCCACCTGGTAGAATGCAATGCCCTCCATCCTAACACAAGATCCCACAAAGCACCACCACCCTGGGTTATGTTGTGTGAAGCACAGGGACACTCTTGGGACTCTTAGCCAAACAACTGCCAGGACAACACTCCCAGCCATCCTGTCAGCACAGCCAGCCCACCCCACAGGGAAGCAGAGTCAAAAGGAAGGAAGCATGGGCATGCTGGGAAGGGGGGTGGAGGCAATAGCATGATGGGAGACGTAGTCACAGACATAGCTCACCCCCACAACTGTCCCATCAACACCACCCTGAACCATGCTCACATCACAGGGAGTGGAGAAGGACTCACAAGATGGCTGACACTGGCTACTGCTGTGGGGAGCACAAGGCCCTGCTGCCAACTGTGCACCAACAAACAGCAGGACACCACTGACTGACATCCTGAGAGACAACTTACACTCCCTGCAATGCAAGCACGTTCCATGGTGGGATAACTGACTGGGTGGGTGGGTGGGTGGGAAGGAGGTCTGGCTGTCAACCAAACACAATCAATGCAGACCATGTTCACACCCCAGAGAATACATAGAAATGCCCAAATAATGCAGGACAATGTGCCACACCAATATCAACCCCTGACTGTGACAACTTAGGACAATACAATGTACAGGCCCGCACCCCGAGGCACAGTCACAACTGTCAGGTGTGTCAACCACTGATGCCTGCAGAAACATGACATACATTGTTTGTGTCTCCCAAAAACAGGTGATGATAGGGACACAGCAGCAGACGCTGAGGAGTCCCAGTCCCAGGCTCAAGAGGATGCCGAGCTCACTGGCGTCGTACAGCCTCTGTCCTCCTCGGACGATGAAGAACAACCTGGCACATCCGGTGCAAGTCAACATGCTGCACCAGCAGGACCACCAGCTGCAGCACCAGCAGGTCCACCAGCTGCACCCCCTGCACCCACCCCTCCAACGACTGTCACCACGAATACCATCCCTGCCGACATGGACAGAATAAGGAACAACACCAGCGCAGTGACCCTGGACCAACCTGGGGCCATGGACACCACCACCACCACCAACCCCCAAGGTGGACCAGGGTTATCTGTGCGTGCAACTGCACACACTGCACATGTCAGCAGGGGTGGTGGGAGGGGTGGGAGACAGAGGTCGCTGCTTGCAGACGTTGCTGGTGTGCATGAAGACCCACAACTGGTACGCATAGCTGATGCGTACCAGTCCAGCACCGGAGAGCTCAGCCAGGTAGTGGGGCTCCTCAGAGACATTAAACAGCAGCAGGCTGCCCATCATGCCCGCTTGGACTCCCACATGTCCCAAGTGGAGTCACACATGTCACGTGTGGACTCCCACATGTCACGTGTGGACTCCCACATGACCCGCGTGGAGTCCAAGTGGGATGTACTACATGAGATGACGGCGGTGCACAGGGACATTTTACAATGCCTCCGCCAGATGAACAGCAACCAGTCCACACCTCCCTGTGTGCCAACAACATCTGGTACCGAACAAACTGCAACTGCCACAGGGAGGGAGGAGGACTCTGGCGGAGAGTCCCCTGCACCGCAGCAGCCTGCACTTGAGGGCCCCCCCCAAGAAGAGGGGTCGTCCGAGGAGGGGAAAGTGAGAGGCTGATGGCCAAGCGCAACTCCCAGGAAGCCTGAACCTGTTCTGGATTTTCGCCTTTGTGCACAGACTGTTCACCCTGTTGATGGCAACACTACTCCCACACATTGCATGGGGAGTATAAGTTGGAACAATGTGTCAGACAACAGTGGCCCCGATACTGGGGATCCTGTCTACCTGGACTTTCTATTCATCTAGGAACTTGGGATTGCAAGATTCATGTACAGCACAATCCATCCTATGCACTATTATCACAATAAACACACTAATACACCATACTTGCCTCTGTCGTGATTCCAACGTGGGTGCTGTTATGGGGATGATGAACTGCAAAATTACACAGTGTATGCGAACTGCAACAGCAAGGACAACACAGGCATGTGAGTACAGGCAACGTGACACATATGAGGGAGACACACCACCAGGGCTACACAACACATACACACCTAGGCCATCTGACTCATTGCCTACACTGATGTTGCCAGGGAAGACGGTGCAATGCACAGACACCACACCCATTCCCAGTTGTAGTCAAGTAGCCCACAGGTGCAGTAAGCAAATGGCAGTCAAATGTGTGACCACAGACAACGCACATCACTAAGTGAAGCACAGGTTTATTACACAGTAGCAACATGCCGTAACCACTACAGATGCAAGGTAACCCCACCTGGTAGCGGGCACACAGTCAACAACTGTAGACAGAAGGAAGTCCATGGGTGTGGCGCACATCACCTGTAGGGACACAACAGCTACCAGCCTGGATGTGCAATCACGTCGTCGGTGGACACAGTTCACCAAACGAATCTGAAAGTACCCTGTGAAGGACAGAAATGACACACAGTCAAAAGCAATGCAGTACAGGACAGAACAGCAAAACTCATGCACAATACATGTTACAAGATACCCACCCAGAACCAAGTTAGCATGTCAACACTGTTGGGGAGTACAGCCCACCTGTCACCACACATCGCAACACACATCCTGTCAAGTAGCCCATGGACACACTCCAACAGCACCAGAGCACCACCCACACATCATGCCAACTCACATCATTCACATGACACCTCAGGATACTCACATTCAGCTAAAGAAGTTGGTGATGAGCTGTGTGCGGACATCACCATCACCATCATCATCATCATCGTCACTGGCATCGTGGTCCAGGCCAGGATCCTCCACAGGTGGCGGATGTTGGTCATCGTCATCCTGGATGAGAGGCAACTCCTTCCGCACTGCCAGGTTGTGAAGCATGCAGCAGACGATGATAATCTTGCACACTTTCGCAGGGGCATATGGGAGGGACCCTCCGGTCTTGTCCAGGCAGCGGAAGCGGCTCTTCAGGAGACCAAAGGTCCGCTCAATCACTCTCCTGGTCCGACCATGTGCCTCATTGTAGCGCATCTGGGCAGGTGTCACAGGGTTCCTGAGGGGTGTCAGCAACCACGGCATGTTGGGGTATCCCGAGTCACCTACGGACAGACAAGTGCACATCAGCTGACTTGGAAAAGTGGGCGGAATACTACAGATCAGATCACACACAATGGCACAAAGTCAGTACACACCGACAAGCCAGGCACGCTGGTTCTGCATCTGTGCCATCAACCTGGGGATGCGACTACTCCTCATCACAAAGGCATCGTGTGCTGAACCAGGGAAACGGGCACACACGTGTGTGATGGTCATGTCTGCAAGACACACCACCAGTGCATTGACCGAGTGGTAGTGCTTGCGGTTCCTGTAGGCCTGCTCCTGGGCCTGTGGTGGTACCAAAGCCACATGTGTCCCATCAATGGAGCCAATGACATGCGGCATCCTCCCCAGGGCATAAAAGTCACTCTTCACGTCAGTGAGTCGTCGCAGTCTAGGGAAATAGATGTACCGGTTCAGGAAGAGCAACATTGCCGCCAAAACATCGCGGAGCACACGGCTGAACATGGTCTGTGACATCCCACCAGCAGACGCCACAGTATGTTGGAAGGTACCGGTGGCAAAGAAGTGTAGGGCTGCCATCACCTTCACCTTGGGGGTCAGCGCTGTAGGATACGGCCGGCCAGGCTGCAAATGTGGGGACAACTGCACTGCCAAATCCTCAATCAGCTGCCTGGTGAAGCGGTACCGTCGGATGCTGTCCCGTTCCACCATCGTTGCCAGGTCTGGGAATGGCCGATGGACAGCAGGAGCCCTGCAGTGCAGAGGAGAAGTAAGCAAGATCGTCAGTCACCCCACATATGCGGCATTGAACACACTCAAGATCCCAACATACATCATCATGAGGCACAACTACATGAAGTGTGCAGTACCGGAACGACATTTATGGTACATACATGGCCAACATCTGTCAACACGGTCCTACAGGTGGCATCAATTTGTCCCAGGTTGGCCCATTGGATATCATGATGCTGTGTCACAGTCACCCCCCAGTGACATGTGAGGACAGATGTGCCCCAGGCACCACAGCTCAACGACAGGCACATTCCCAGGGACCCTGTAATGCCACATGGACACTGGCATCACCTGGAGTATCATGTGTACACCACAACAAAACAAACATGACCCCCACAGGTAGTGGCCACACTTGCCATGGCAGGAGAGCCATGGACGTCTGTGACACACACGCACAACATCAGAGTCCATGCACACACAACGTGGATGTGGAGACTGTCTCCCATTGTGCACATGAAATCAGAGACATTGTAAACACTACATGCACAAAGACTGTGGAGGGCCATCACTATTGTGCCACTGGGACACCCTGGCTCAAACATACCGTCCCACATGGGACTCACGGGGTATGTGACATGACATACACAAACACCACTGTGAAATGTGACCATGGCACATGCACAGATATGAACAGTTGCACATCACAGTGGTCACGTACACGTAACACCCAGGATCCTGTCCCCATTAACACGTGCACAGCCTGGGGGTGGCTGCCCACAGGTGACACCCACAGGACAACATGTACACCAACATACACACAATAGGAAATGCAGCCTTACATGCCTTATGATAAGGTTTGGACAGGCTGTCGTGATGTAGGTGTGCCCCTCACTCCCTGGGAGCTATCTGTGGCTGGCATATGTCCATCTGAGACAGGCATGCTGACATATGCCAGTCACATGTACAGTGATGCGTTGTACTGCAATGGACCGATCGGTGCCTCCGGCCGGCCCATTGCATTCAATGTGTGCGGGTACGCGTTGTACCCCTGTGCGCGTTGAACAGCAATGGACCGATCGGTGCCTCCGGCCGGCCCATTGCATTCAATGTGTGCGGGTACGCGTTGTACCCCTGTGCGCGTTGAACAGCAATGGACCGATCGGTGCCTCCGGCCGGCCCATTGCATTCAATGTGTGCGGGTACGCGTTGTACCCCTGTGCGCGTTGAACAGCAATGGACCGATCGGTGCCTCCGGCCGGCCCATTGCATTCAATGTGTGCGGGTACGCGTTGTACCCCTGTGCGCGTTGAACAGCAATGGACCGATCGGTGCCTCCGGCCGGCCCATTGCATTCAATGTGTGCGGGTACGCGTTGTACCCCTGTGCGCGTTGAACAGCAATGGACCGATCGGTGCCTCCGGCCGGCCCATTGCATTCAATGTGTGCGGGTACGCGTTGTACCCCTGTGCGCGTTGAACAGCAATGGACCGATCGGTGCCTCCGGCCGGCCCATTGCATTCAATGTGTGCGGGTACGCGTTGTACCCCTGTGCGCGTTGTACTGCAATGGACCGATCGGTGCCTCCGGCCGGCCCATTGCATTCAATGTGTGCGGGTACGCGTTGTACCCCTGTGCGCGTTGAACAGCAATGGACCGATCGGTGCCTCCGGCCGGCCCATTGCATTCAATGTGTGCGGGTACGCGTTGTACCCCTGTGCGCGTTGAACAGCAATGGACCGATCGGTGCGCACCCATTGACAATGGGCTTGCCTGGCAACGGACGCGTTTTTGAATATTCGAACGAGTCGGTTGCTGGAAATTCAGTTGGTCACCCACAACAATGTTGCAAAATAATGTATGTCATGAAGTTGAAGATTTGAAGGATGCTGTGGGCGTGTTTTGGTGCTGCTATTCCATGGATTGGCCAGATTCAGAAGATGCAAACGACTTGGACCTATCACTTTGGACACAAGGGACAGTATCTGCCTCTCCAGCACATATATATTGCTGCATGTTCCCCTGAGAGCCCACTTGCCTGCACTACATGCTCCAGGACGACATCTGCCACTGCACTGCTGCTGTCTCTGCCCCTCTGGACCCTGCAATGGCACGTACTGTGGAGAGAGCCCCAGCCTTCAGCCTTGAAGAGAACCAGGCCCTGCTGGACAGCCTACTTCCACAGTACAGCAAGCTGTATGGGACACCAGGGGAGCAGGTGAGTGTTCTGTGCACTGCCTTTCTGAATGTGCATTTTGTCTGACTAGCAAGGCTGAGAGTCAGCACACCACTGGCTAGCAGGCTCACTGAGTAGTTGTCACCCCCCATAGTGTGTAGTGACTTGCACTGGACAGGTATGGTGCAGTGACAGTGCTTCTGAACAGGGTTTTACTCCCCATGCTATGATACCATGTAGTGACTTCTGGAAAACTGTCCATGGGCAGCCGTGCACTGCCTGGGTACACCATGTGCCCCTGTGATTGCGACATGTATATGCAACTGTGTCATGCACGGATATGTTGCATGTGTAGTAATGGCCTTATCACTTTGTCATCCTGACAGGCTTCTGCCCATCGGAAGCATGAGATCTGGAAGGACATCGTCCGGGCTGTCCGGTCCGTGGGGGTCTACCAGCGCCGGATCCGCAACTGCCAAAAGAGGTGGCAGGACCTTCGGGGCTGGACCCGGAGGATTGCACGGGTCCAGCTGAAGCTGTCGCCTCCTCGCAGGAGGGGCGGAACACGGACCCTGACCCCCACATGCTCAGGATCCTGGCGGTGGTCTTTCCAGACCTGGATGGGCAGCTGAAGGCCAGAGAGCAGCAAGGAGGGGGTGAGTCAAAGACTGCACTGTGTACTCTGTCTAACATGTTATGTGCCCTCCTCGGGCCAGGTTGAACTGCCACAGTACAGCAGTCATGTTGTCCAGGAGCCATGTCCCTCTATTGTGCACTGCCCACTCCTCATCTGATACCCAGGTGTGGCCCTTACATGCAGGGAATTCTGTCACTTAGGACTGTGTCCTTGCAGTTTGCTTGACTCAAGGTGGGAGACAGCATCTGTTTCCCTGACTCTGTGGTGGGCATCATGGGTGGGTCCATTGCTTACACAATGCCTGTATTCTGACATGTAGGGTAGTGTCACAGGTCTCCCATATGTCCAATAGGTATGACCTGGACAGATGAGGGTTAAGAGGATGTGTTGTGGGGGGATGTACATGTGCACTTGTGCAGCTCCAGGACTTGCATTCCCCATGACCTACTATTGTGACACAGTGCAGAGTGTTGTTGTCTGGCTGCAAAGTCATACATCACTGAGACAGTGATGTATGACTTTGCAGTCATGCCTCCGCCATGGCATGTGTCTACTGATTGGTGATCCTGCAGGGGAGTGACATGTGCTACATGCACACCATAGTGGCGCTGGCTATCAGGACATGGGTGCATCATGGTGTCTGTCGCTGGTATGCATCACATGCATTTCCTATTTGACTCTGGGCATCCCTTACATCCGTAAACCTGTACTGACTCAGTGGCAAGAGCTGTGATGTGTCCACACCGTGTCCTCTGCACTGTCCAACTACTGTGTACTTGGTGCATGTGTCAACACTGGGGTGTTGCAATCCAACAGACACCAGACAGATGGGTGCAAGGCCATGTGGGATGTGAGTGCCATGCTTGGCATCAGACTGACAATTGACTTCTCCTGTTCAATTAGTGCACTTTTAGCAATGTACAACTAATGATGCCAGGGCTTGCTCTGGGATGTGCTGTGCTCACAGTGGTGTGTGCGTTATGTGCAGGTGACTGATGTCTGTCTGTTTCCCCATTGTTTGCAGATACATCCACGGCCACGGAAGGGGACAGCTCCACGGACCAGGAGGAGCCGGAGAGCCAGACTGGGTCAGCAGCCGAGGAGTGGTCGGAGGGACCCAGTGGCACGGAGGGCGAGGGGAGCCACACCGAGGAGTCCTCAGCAGCATCCACCTCAGCTGAGGACCAGAGCAACTCGGAGGATGACTCCCTTGTGGAGGCGGGTGTCAGCAGCCACCACACCCCAGCTAGTGTTGCTGTCCCCGCCACCACCAGCACCACCACCGCCCTCCCATCGGCTCCCATTCCCCAGGTCCGTGGAGGCTCCCATGTCCGGGAGCGTGTCTCCTTTGGGCCAGGCACCGCACCCCCTGCCCCTGTGTCCCCTGCTGCCCTGAGTGAGGAGTCTGTGTACCTCCTTCGCCAGCTCCATGTAGGGCAGACAGCCATGCTGAGTGTCCTCCATGCGCACACCGCGCTGTTGACTCAGCTGGTGTCGTTCATGGAGGGCATCTCATCGGGCATGTCTGACCTACAGAGGGGCAATAGGTCCATGGACTCCTCCCTGACGGCAGCAGTGTCCCTCCTCAAACGGTCCCTCACCCCTCCTGCCTCTGCTCCATCCACACTCCCCAGCACCTTACCCATCCCAGGCACACACACACTGGCACACACCAGCACACACACATCCAGCACACTGACACACACGCCAATGACAAAACGCACACGCAAGCACATTCAGGGGACTGAAGCCAGACTCACAGGGGATGGGGCCCTGGAACACACACACGCATCCACATGCACTGCGCAGTCCTCAGTTCCCTCTCCCTCCAAAGCACCCTCCCTTGCCTCACCTGCAACCCCAAAGTCACAGCAGCTCTTCCTCTGTGACCTCGGCCTCTTCCCCACCGATGAAGCTGCTCCAGCATCCCGGGGGAAGAGGAAGCCCACCCACACGGAGCAGAGTGCCCCTCGCCCCCGGACACCCTCCCCCAGGCGCAGACGGACTGAGGCCCCCACCCGCAAGTCCCCCCGGAGTGCTAAGAGCAAGACCCCGCCACCGCCCTGCAGCTCAGGCACAAGGTCTCCGTCCTCCATCCCTCAGGCCCCCACTGCACAGGTGCCCCCACCACACCCTGCCCCAGGTTCCCCCACCCACAGATATACCATCCCCAAGATGCTCCGGCCTTCTCCCCCTGCCACTTGCTCTCCCAGCACCACACCCCCGCTGCGCTTGTCTGTGCCACTGATGTGGTGAGGGTGTCCTCCCCCTCTGTCCAACCCACCTTGCCTGTTCCCCATTCTCCTCCCCTGGAGGTAGGCACTGCAGTGGAGTCCACTACCGCCCTGTCTGACTTGGGCACTGCAGTGGCGGACCTGTCCACCCCATCTGCAGGGTCCACTGCAGTTGTGCCGGCACCCACGACATCTGTGTCATGCCCCCCAGTTGTGCCGGCACACACCATGTCAGACACCTCCACTGCAGTTGTCAGTGGCTCTCCAGCACCCACCACCCCTTCCCTGACTCCCCCTGGTGAGCCCTGATCCTGTCCCTGCGGTGCCTGGCCTGCCCCCCGGTTGCCCCTCCTAGTGGATTGTCCCTGGTATTGTGCAGGCATGCGTAGGGTGACATCTGCCAGTGTCACCCTGTTTGAACTTTGACAATGGACTGGCCATTGGCCTTTGCTCTTTTTTCAGGACTTCGTTTGGCCTCAACACATATGCTGAATAAAGCAACTTTCTTTTCTCTAGTGCTCATGCTTCAGATGTACATGTTGTTGGTGCAGCTAACCATGCCCTTGCTGCAGTGATGGTGATATCTGGTCTCATGATTATGAAGTGTTACTGTGCAGGAACCCATGTGGTCCAGGGGGAATGTGTCCTATCATGTGGTGTATCCATGTCATCAATAGCAGCATCTGAGGGTGTCATGTGTTCAGTATTTGGCAATGGGTTTCCTACTTACATTGGCAATTTCACATCTGTGGCTTCCACCCCTGCACATCTGTTGTGCCTGCCATCGTTGCTTTTGTCTACTTCCCTGACCGTGTTGCCATCTCCAGTGGACATGCAGGTTTGGGCATCAATGGGGAGGGACTCATCCGTGTAGTCAGTGCAACATTGCTATACAAGTGTGTTGGATCTGTGCTGATGATTCCGTTGGCACATCCATGACCAGGCTGATGTGATGGGAGCCCTCATTTGGTGCTAATTGTTGATTGTGTGACCAAGTGCTCAGCTGACATGATGGGGCCCTACTGAGGCAACATATGGCACAGCTTTCCTCACACAGGAGTGGAGTCCCCTCATGGCAGTGTGTACACGTGTGACATTGCCTGCGCCCAAGGTGTGTGTTGTATGTGCATGTCTGTGTGTTCACTTCCATTCATCTGCGCATGCTGTGATCCCTAGTGTTGTACCTGTTTGTGATGCTTGCTGACTTGAGCTATGTTCCCCCAAAGTCTTCTCCCTGTGTTCTCTGTGATGTGGGTGCATGGCACATTACTGGTCATCAGGGTGTCACCCATAGGTGTGTTTGCTGTCAGGGCAGAGTTTGTGTGCTGACGCAGATGGGTCACAGTCAGGTTTCCCTTTGGCACTTGTTGTTTGCCCCTGTCATGTGATTTCCAGTTTGTGTTATCTTTCAGTGATTGTGACACGTTGTGTGTGTGACTGCTGGCACTCCTTAGGGTCCGGGCTGCAATGTTGGTTGTTGTCTATGTGTGTTCTTTGTGGGTGACCTTGGCTTCTTCATTGGTGTGTGACTGTGGCTGGGATCCCATTGGTCGGTGTGGTATTGCCGTCATGTCCATGTACAGCGTAGTGTGCAGTGTGTCAGACATTCAGGAGTCTTGTTGAGTGTCCATGTGTGATGTGTTTCTACACCTTGGTTCCCACCCACCACCCTGGAATAGTAATGGGTGCATGTGCAATGTCACCAGTGCATGTGTACTTCACTGCTGCACATTGTTGGAGGTCGAGGGGTGTGGTCTTGAGTGTGTGCAGATGAGAGTTGTTGCCCGGCTAGTCCCCTGCCTCCATGTTGGCCTTGGCTTACTGGCCATGCTGATTGATTTGTGCTTGTGTAGGTGTGATGGTAGTTAGTTGCTCAGGACACCTGACTGTGGTTCACAGTGTGAACGACATTTAGCTTTGTCATCACAGTGGTATTTTTCTTCAGCCCAGGGTCACCACATTGTGGGGGCCCTGGGGGTGGTGCTGTGGTGTGTCTGTGACTTGCTGTGTCAGTTGTTGTTCCTACGTGCCTGTGTGACATGTGTGTTTTGTGCTCCCTCTCACCTGTCAATGCCTGCTTGCCCACATAGGGGATTTGGATCCATGAGTTACCTTAGTGTGGCAGTGTATGCACATCTGTATGATTGGTATTCAGCTCTCCTCATGTGTTGTGTTGTTGCCTGGGGACACTGGCACCCCCACCCCTCACCTGCTGTGTATGATGACAGTGTTGGTCTGCCTGTTAGTGTTTGTGCATCTGCACCACTGCATTGGCATATCTTGGGTGTGCCATTGGCTGTATGTTGTTTGGTGTGTTTCCCCTGCTGTCCCTGGGACTCCTAGGTCATCGGTCAGCACAGTGATCATGGTTTGTGTGTCCCATTGCTGCCATGGTATGGTATCTGTTCACCTCACATCTGCTGTCTCCACAGGGTATCTGCATTTGTGTGCCCATTGGTGCAAATATGTGGTTCTGCATTCTGATGGTCACTTCTGTCATTGTGTCATTGATGACTGTTGACGGTCTCAGCCACCATGGGTGTTGTTTGTCTGCACATGGCCAAAGGAATGTTTCATTTGCACTGCAGTATTTGGCTCCCCCAATTTATGTTGCAATGGGACACATACACTACTTTGCCACAGATGAGTTTTTGGTTCTGTGACCAGGAATGATCCATGCAGTTTGGCAGTTGCAGCTCTTTCTTTGTCAACAATTACCTTTTGGTCACTGTGATGATGAGGGTGTAGACCCCATTGCCACAATGGTCAAAATGTGCTTCAGCTATGGACCCCACACTTGCCTTTTGGTCACTGTGATGATGGGGGTTTAGACCCCATTGCCACAATGGTCAAACTGTGCTTCAGCTATGGACCCCACACTTACCTTTTGGTCACTGTGATGATGGGGGTTTAGACCCCATTGCCACAATGGTCAAAATGTGCTTCAGCTATGGACCCCACACTTACCTTTTGGTCACTGTGATGATGGGGGTTTAGGCCCCATTGCCACAATGGTCAAAATGTGCTTCAGCTATGGACCCCACACTTGCCTTTTGGTTACTGTGATGATGGGGGTTTAGACCCCATTGCCACAATGGTCAAAATGTGCTTCAGCTATGGACCCCACACTTACCTTTTGGTCACTGTGATGATGGGGGTTTAGGCCCCATTGCCACAATGGTCAAAATGTGCTTCAGCTATGGACCCCACACTTGCCTTTTGGTTACTGTGATGATGGGGGTTTAGACCCCATTGCCACAATGGTCAAAATGTGCTTCAGCTATGGACCCCACACTTACCTTTTGGTCACTGTGATGATGGGGGTTTAGGCCCCATTGCCACAATGGTCAAAATGTGCTTCAGCTATGGACCCCACACTTGCCTTTTGGTCACTGTGATGATGGGGGTTTAGGCCCCATTGCCACAATGGTCATGGGCTGCTTGCATTGTGGGTGCCACACACATATATGTGTGGCACATGTGCTAGGGGGTCACATTGTATGTTCAATGTCATGTTCGGTGTTGTAGGCATTTGACACAGCCTGCTCACACGCTTGTCATGGTGGTGGGGGGGATGTCTTAATCTTGCATTCCCTAGGTTGTGGTGTGCTTGTTGTGTCATGCATTGTCCATCCTATGAGTGGGGGTGGTAGTAGTGGTAGGCATCCAGCCCCCCTGGCTAAGGGTGGTAGTAGTGGTGGGCATCCTGCCCCCCTGGCTAAGGGTGGTGGTAGGCATCCAGCCCCCCTGGCTAAGGGTGGTGGTAGGCATCCAGCCCACCCTGGCTAAGGGTGGTAGTAGTGGTGGGCATCCTGCCCCCTGGCTGAGGGTGGTAGTGGTGGGCATCTGGCACCCCCTGGCTGAGGGTGGTAGTAGTGGTGGGCATCCAGCCCCCCTGGCTAAGGGTGGTGGTAGGCATCCAGCCCCCCTGGCTAAGGGTGGTAGTAGTGGTGGGCATCCTGCCCCCCTGGGTGAGGGTGGTAGTAGTGGTAGGCATCCTGCCCCCCTGGTTGAGGGTGGTAGTAGTGGTAGG